>CAUYQU010073127.1:0-43170 GCA_963574635.1 Cheracebus regulus
GAGCTTCTGCACAGCAAAAGAAACTATCATCAGAGTGAACAGGCAACCTACAGAATGGGAGAAAATTTTTGCAATCTATCCATCTGACAAAGGGCTAATATCCAGAATCTACAAGGAACTTAAACAAATTTACAAGAAAAAAATGAACAACCCCATCAACAAGTGGCCAAAGGATACAAACAGCCACTTTTCAAAAAAAAAAAAAAAAAGACATTTATGTGGCCAACAAACATACGAAAAAAAAGCTCATCATCACTGTTCATTAGAGAAATCCAAATCAAAACCACAATGAGATGCCATCTCATGCCAGTTAGAATGGCAGTCATCAAAAAGTCAGGAAACAGGCTGAGCACAGTAGATCATGCCTGTAATCCCCGCACTTTGGGAGGCTGACGCAGGCAGATCATGAGATCAAGAAATTGAGACCAACCTGGCCAACATGTTGAAACTCCATCTGTACTAAAAATACAAAAATTAGCTGGACATGCTGGCACGCACCTGTAGTCCCAATTACTCAGCAGGCTGAGGCAAGAGAATTGCTTGAACCCAGGATGCGGAGGTTGCAGTGAGCCAAGATCACACCACTGCACTCCAGCCTGGCGACAGAGTGAGACGCTGTCTCAAAAAAAAAAAAAAAAAGTCAGGAAACTACAGATGCTGGAGAGGATGTGGAGAAATAGGTATGTTTCTACACTGTTGGTGGGAATGTAAGTTAGTTTAACCATTGTGGAAGACAATGTGGTGATTCCTCAAGCATCTAGAACCAAAGTACCATTTGACCCAGCAATCCTGTTGCTGGGTATATACCCAAAGGATTATAAATCATTCTATTATAAAGACACATGGACACGTGTGTTTATTGCAGCACTATTCACAATAGCAAAGACTTGAAACCAACTCAAATGCCCATCGATGATAGACTGGCTAAAGAAAATGTGGTACATATAAACCATGGAATACTTTGCAGCCATAAAAATGGGTAAGTTCGTGTCCTTTGCAGGGACATGGATGAAGCTGGAAACCATCGTTTTCAGCAAATAACACAGGAACAGAAAACCAAACACCACATGATCTTACTCATGAGTGGGAGCTGAACAATGAGAACACATGGACACAGAGAGGGGAACATCACACACCAGGGCCTGTAGGCAGATGGGGCCTATGGGAGGTATAGCATTAGGAGGAATATTTAATGCGGATGATGGGTTGATTGGTGCAGCAAGTCACTATGGCACGTGTATACCTATGTAACAAACCTACACATTCTGCACACATACTGCAGAACTTAAAGTACAATTTAAAAAAAATTGGAAGCCCCAAAGACCCAAATTTTGCAAGTAAGAAATGATCTTGGAATACTGAATCAACTGGGAATAAGGAACTCCTGGCCTTTCAAGAGAAACCATCCTTTTCTGGGAAACTCTTGCAAAAGGTTAAAGAAACTCAGCTAACTTCCCAGTTATCTGGTACCGAGCTCAGCAAACTTTCAAGCCAGACCAAAAACCCAAGGCACTCCCTGTTGCCAATCCATATCATAATCAATGTTGATTGAATGTCTGAATGCAATTTGAATGAAAAGCATTTCAAAGCACAGAGGTTCTGTTCCCAATAAGTTTAGTCTATATAATCAAATGCATTTTTTCTGGCCCAATCAGCAGAGGCTTGGCAGAATAAAGGACTTTGGTATGAGCAAAAAAATTCAAGCTTAAATCTTACAATTGCCCCTTTGAGGGTCGTTGACTAGGCAAGTTTTACAGTGGTGTACTGAAATGAATACTGCCTCTATGCAAAGCAACAGGAGGTCACATTATAATTAGAATGCAATCAGTGGAATTGGTTATGGCTTGGTTTTCTTCCTGAAATGACAATCTATGCCACATCTGCCATTACATTAATATTTTCTGCATTACTAGAAGAACAGAGGGAGGGAGTAGGGGGAGGAGGGGGACGTCAGTGTCTTTCCACTGAGCAGCTGATAGAGTTGTCTTTAGCTAGAAGTCCACATGAGCTAATCAAGGCTCAAACAGTTCACCTTTAAAATACCCAAAACCATCTGGCAGGCTGTCCCATGATAAATCTCAATGATAAATGTCTCCGTTTTGATGTTACAAAGGAGCCGCAGACCTGCTCAGTTCTGGCACAGCTGAAAACATACTGGCAACAGTAGAATAGAACTCAGATGTCCCAAAATAGAGAAGTAAATCATTTTGACCTGCAGGGCATAATATATTTAGAGAAAGCCTGATTGTAATAAAAGGGTTGGACTCATCACAATTTGTGCTCTAGGAGTGGCAATATATTTTTGGGTAATACTTTTCTGTTTAGTGAAAACTCCACCATGTACAATTTAAAAGCTCTCATTCTTTTTTTGTTGTTCACCCCTTGTTTTTTTGAGTCTTCACGCATTTCCCTCTGCCCCTTGTGAACTACAGCAGTCCCCTCTCTCTGGTTCTCAGACATCCTGCAGGGGAACTGCTGAGGCGAGCATGCCTTCAGAATGATTAATCTGCTCGCCGTTCAGAGGTCTGTTTTGCTGGGCCCATCGCCACTGCCAAGAAAGGACACACTGTGACCACCAGCACCAGGAAGTGAAGGCACAGCCTCCAAACTCAAGGTTAGCCCAGACCTGGTGCCGAGAGGGAATCGTAAAATAAATTATCCCGTGTGGTTTTGGAAGGGAGACTTTTATGTCCAGCCAAGCTTCAGAAACAAATTATGAAGTGCTCAGTTGGCCTTATTTATTTCATCTTTTCCCTCCACAAACTAAGGAAATTAATTAAACAGGGATATGGAGTGTTATGGGCAAGATACAAAAGCTTCCCAATAATAGTGGCCTCTGTCCCCTTCCCTGGCTGGCCCGAAGCTCAGAGAGAAGGATGTCAGCTTACTACAGGCATGGCCAATAAAAACACAGCGTCATTGGCTCCAGCGCTCCTGGGGAGCTGCCTGGGACCTTGTGACAACTGAGCAAAGCCCGGCCTCCTTCTCCACCCTCATCTGGTTGGTAGCAATGGCTTGACCAATTCCCTCCACAGCTGCTGGGGTCACTTTCTGCTAACTAATGGGAAACACAGACTTCCCATCTGCCCCCTGACAAATGGTTTAATAAAGTGACTTTGCTCACACACCCAAGAGGAAAACCAGAAACCAGTAAGGGAGGTGACGTGTCTCTAAGAAAAGGGATTTCAATAGCATCCTCTTCATCTCCAGACAAGTTGGGGGAAAAGAGGGAAGGCAATTTCTCTGGGTAAGCAGAGTTGTGTGGCGTGGTAGAGGCTGTTTTAAAACTTGTGGGAGCCTGCAGCAATGAGAATGTGATTCCTCAGACTCTTGGGAAAATGAGTGCAAATAAATTTGAAGTAACTATTTTCAATAAAACTTGAAAATATATATATGTATACTGACAGTCTATTTGGAGAAGAAAAGACACAATAATTTATTGGCTGTTGGCAACTCCACTGGAGACAAGTTACCCCATACCTTCTTGTCTGCCCTGGGCCAAACAACACATATCTAGTTATTTGACTGTCTTCCCATAAGTCAGTTCTAGCGGTGCGGAGAGGAAACACTCACTGGATCATCGGCATCCCTGGCTCTTTAATCATTTCTCTGGCTCTCACCCGAATCCCCTACAGGTCACTGACATCTTGCTGATTCAGAAATGTGTGGAAAAGAGCAAGGTATATTCCAGCTGACATTTCTGCAGGTTCAGTGGGGAAGCAGAAAAGAACGAGTGGAAAGGGGCCCCTCTCTCTACTGGGTAAGAGAGTGCATGTGAATGGCTACAGCTGAAAGAATCGCATCATCACTTTCTTTCTGCACCATATGGTCTCTCCCTCTCATGTCTGATTTATGACTCCCGATCACCACAGATCCTGTGGCTAGGCCACTTTCCACATGTCAACCTACTGTTGAATATCTGGGTGCCAACATTTTCCCCAGGGAAAAGAAGAGACAAAGAATAATGATATCTTTTCTTCTGTCCCCCACTGCCTCCCTACCATGTAGCATTTCTGGTAAAGCTAGTATCATCTGACACAGGAAACCCAGGCTCTTTCCCTAGGCCTTCAAACATGGCAGCTTCCAGCCATCCTCTTCAATCAGAAATGCCCATAGGTTCAGGGGGAAAAAACACAGCCCATGGTAGGATGCTAAAGCCCTTAACTAACTCATCAATTCTAATCTACTAATTGGATTGCAATCTTCTCCTTTCACAAGGAACTTTCTGTATCAGGCAGCCCCAGAAAATAAATTAAAATAAAATAAAGCAAAATAAAATATCATAGTACTATTGTTGTAGGGTACTATTTTTTACAGTTATGCAGTTAATATTTTATTCCTACCAATTCAGTTCAATTCATCGTGTTTTCACACTGTTTTAGAAATACAATTATTTCTTTATTGCCAGTAGGTGTTGAAAAATATTCTTTCATTTGATAAATAATTATTGACTACCAGGCACTACACTAGAGTTATAAAAAGAGTTCTCAAATAATTTGACAGTCTGGCTAGAGTTATCTAATGTAACTCTTAAGGAAAACTAATATGGGAATCTGAATACACGACAGGGAAAAGAAAAAGAACACATAAGCAAAATAATACAAATGGCTCTAATTCATTTGGTGTGGAGGCAATGCACTTTTGGGAATGGGTTCAAATCTACTCATCAGCAACTATTGTCAGTGTTATGGGGTGACAATGTTTGTGGCATACAAGTGATGCCAAGCTGCCCTCTGGTGAGCCAAGTTTGCCTTTCATTTCCATCCAGATCCCCCATGTTGTATGGGCCGAGGGGCAATGACTACATTTGCCTGTGAAACAAACTACAGAGGAGAACTGGCTGAGATTGTTGGGCTATGAATCCAAAGATGCATATTATGCACAAAAGCAGCAATAATGAGGCAATTATGAGAGTCAGCCAAGGATACACTGGGGTGGCGTCATTGAACAAGAGCTCTGAAAAGTTTAGAGCTGAGGGTGAACTAGAAATATGGTTTAATTCAGGTTGGTCACACTTCGTACCAGAGTGGATTGCACTTGCTTGCTCCTCCTGTAGTTATTCTTCTGTGGTGCCTTATTTAATCTCAGTGATGTGTATCTACTCACCTTTTCAAGGTCAGGGGAATGTGCTAGCTCTAAGTGGAGAGCTTAGAAGTAGTATGCCTGGAACTCAAAAGCCTACTTTTCTCAGATACGCTCTACTTCTGAGAATCAAGCCCAAAAGAAAGCACAAAAGAGAGGGAGCACATCTCTTTTTTGGTTTGATTTGAATTTTATTTTGAATGCCGCTTGAGTAATGCCAAGCATGTGTCAGGAAATAATGGGAGAAACCCCTTTGAGAGATTAAGCCTTGATGCCCTTCCAGTGATTAAAGCATGCCTGGGCACATTCTCATCCAACCAATTACTAAAATACAAAAGCAGAGCAGATCAAGGTTGATAATGACATTCTATCTTTTGAAAATTAATAATAACAGTAGCATTGTAAGAGTAGTAGTAATCCTCCTTGCACTCTGTTGTGAAGAACCACACATTCAGCCCCCACTGCTTGATCACAAAGACAAGTATTTTCATGGAATCAACTGCCCTCCAGAAAGCTGAATGAGGTGACTCTGAGAAACAACACAGGGCCTTTATCCAAGGAGCCGTTAACTGGACACAGTGTAAGCCCAGAGTCAACAAACCAAGGCAAGATTCTTCAGTCAGGAACACATTCTTCTCAAATGTGATACATGTGAAGAATCTTTATAAGGTCAATTTTCATCTTTGTATTTTTTTACAAGTTGACAAAATATATGACTGCTAATGAAAAGAAGAATCGGGTCATTCACAGAAAGATGAGAGTAATACAGAACATTGGACTCTTACCTCCCACGTACTTGACTTCCATCTGCCTTCTGAAGGCAAAGATTCCAAAGAACGAATTGGAATCCTAATGGCCCAGACCTTTGTGTTTTCTAGTGTCCACATTAAAGCCATTAAACAAATGGTTTATTTAAACTTCAGTTTCTCAGAATGCCTTTTTAAATTAAAATAAAATTATCACTCTTTTGTTGTTACATCACATTCTGTAACACTCTGTTCATTCTGGCTGCACTGGGCTATTAATGGCAAGTGTGAGGAGGGTATGTCCTGTGCTGTCTCACAATATTTGAGAGCCATAAAGATACATAGACTAATGGAACAGAATAGAAAGCCCAGAAATAAATCCGCACATTTACAGTCAACTGATTATTAACAAAGGAACCAAAAACACACAATGCAGAAAGGACAGTCTCCACAACAAATAATGTTGGGAAAATTGAATATCCACAACAGAAGAAAAAAATTAGACCCTTATCTCACACCATATATAAAATCAACTCAAAGTGGATTAAAGGCTTCAACATAAGACCTGAAACAATGAAACCACTAGAAGGAAACATAGGGAAAAAGCTCCATGTCATTAGTCTGGGCAATGACTTTTTGGATGTCACCACAAAAGCACAGGCAACAAAAGCAAAAATAAATAATTGGTATTACATCAAATTAAAAAGCTTCTGCACAGCAAAAGAAACAGTCAACAGAGTGAAAAGATAATCTATAGAATGGGAGAAAATATTTGCAAACCATGCATCTGATAAGAGGCTAATATAAAAAATATGTAAGGACTCAAACAACTCATTAGTAAGAAAACAACCCAATTGAATATGGGCAAAGGACCTGAACAGACATATTTCAAAAGAAGAAGAATAAATGGTGAACAGGTGTACAAAAAATGTTTAACACCACTATCATCAGGGAATGTAAATTAAAACCAAAATGAGATATCACTTCACACCTGTTAGAATGGCTATTATAAAAACAGGGGAAGGTAAGTATTCAGAAGGATGTGGAAAAAAAGGAACCATTGCACATATCAGTGGGAATGTAAGTTAGAAAACAGTATGGAGATTCCTTAATTAAAAATACAGTTATCATATAATCTAGCAATCCCACCAAAAGAAATAAACGTATCCAAAGGAAATGAAATCATTATGTAGGAGAGATATCTGCACTCCCATGGAGCAATTATTCACAATAACCGAAGTATGGAATCAGTCTATGCTTCCATCAGTGAATGAATGAATTAAGAAAGTGTGGTGTATATGTACATAATGAAATACTATTTAGCCTTAATAAAGGACATCTTGTCATTTGCAACAACATGGATGAAACTAGAGATTATGTTAAGTGAAATATGCTAGACAAAGAAAGACAATTACTGCATGATCTCACTTATATGTGGATCCTAAAAAAGTTAAACTCATTGAAGCAGAGAGGAGAATGGGGGTTACTAGGGGATGCTGAGGGTAGAAGTGCATTCGGAAGATATTGGTCAAAGGATTCAAAATTTCAGTTAAATGGGAGGAATAAGTTCAAGAAAACTATTGTACAACATGGAGACTATAGATAATAACAAGATATTGTATTCTTGAAAATCACTAAGAGTGTATTTTCAGTAGTCTCACCACACACACACACACACACACAATGCACATACAGGTTGAGCATCCCAGTCTGAGAATCCAGTATCCCAAATACTCAAAAATCTGAAAACTGTTGGACACCAATGTGACACTCAAAAAAAAAAATGCTCATTGGATCATTTTGGATTTTGGATTTTTAGATCTGGGATGCTCAGCTGGTAAGTATAATACAAATATTCCAAAATCTCCAAAAATGTGAAACCCAAAATACTTCCAGTGCCATTTCAGATAAGGGATATTCAATCTGTATTATTTAGCCCCATTTAGCCATTCCACAATATATTCATATTTCAAAACATATTTTACATGATAAATACACACAATTTTTATTTAAAAACATTTTTTAAAAGAAAAGAATTTAAGAGACAGCAGATAGAACAAGTTTGTTACCTTGACCTAAGAGTCCAACTCTGCCTTTTCTGTTCCACTGTGAATGAAGATAGGATTACCAAGATAATATTGGAGACTAAGCTACATAAACTAAATATATTAATGCAAATTATCACCAGAAAATAGAATTAGCTATACTAAACAGTCAATGAGATTATTCCTAACTTATGGCCAATATTACTAAAGCTTGGCTTTTCTCCTTTAGCTCTGTCAAAACTACTGCTCAGCTTGTCAGCAGACACCATTATAACATAAGACTTAGTTTGGTAACCCAGACAATGGGTAAATATTTTTAAAATATCATTTATGTTAATGTATGAAGACTCTGTGGTGATGTAGTCTCCATAAATCCATAGACAGATATGATTTGTATAGATCTCAAAGTAGACTAAGAACAGTTACTTTAAACAAGGCATTTTATTACCTTATCTCTAATCTATTAATGCAAAAAAAGCTTCTTATGACCATAAAAGATTAAGCTTCATCAAAGACATGAGCTATGAGAATCAGGAGCTGGGCTATCCAAAGGCTTTCATTATGTTGATTAAAGAAAGAGTGGACTGCATGAATAGCTTTCTGGTTGTTTTATTTCATGCTGAGTAAGGTCACCAAGGGAGAATAATTTTCACTACCAAAAATTAGCCTAAACCTTAGTTTAATTTGCATGGCTTTCCACCCTAAGTGTGTATTCTGTCAAGCATAAACTATATTTACCAGACATAACGGATCTTGGCAGGTCAGAAAATTGCAGTTTGGTCTCTATTACACATAAACCACCAGTGGAGAAAATGCCATCAGTATTGCCAATAAAATACATAGTAGGATACCTTTACTTATCCTGCAGGCAGCGACACTCACATCCCTTCTGGTTTTCCACAAAACCAAACCAAAAAAAAAAGCCTCATCAGCTTCTGGTAATATTGTATGCTATCTATCATGGACATGATCCTAATGATCATAGTAAATCCCACTCTCTTTGTCTGTAGCTAAGGGCACTCCAGGAGGGAGTGAACTACCACCTTCAAATAAGCTTAAGTTGCTATATAGAAAAAGGAAGACTCCTTCCTAGATTCCTGGCTTCTTAATATCTGGGAATGTTACTACATGCTGCCAACGTGCATTTTAGGCACAGCTGACCTCTTTGGAATATTGGTTAGAGGTTTTATTCCTGTTCAGAGTTGCTAACTTGTGAATAATTTTATAAAAGAATGGTGTCACTACAGAGGGACAATATTTCCATTGGATGGTAAGTTCTTAGATTCTATAACTATCATATGTTGAAAATTCCTAAATCTTTTTCTCTAGAATCAAGAATGCTATCTCCACCTGAATACACAAACAGGCCCCAAATAAAACTTACCACCTTTGATGAACTCCCTTCATATCTTCCAAAAAATTTTTTCTACATCAGTACATGTGTCAAATAATGACACTGCTATCCAAGAGTGAATCAGAGAGGAAGGAGACTGATAAATCTCAATGGACTCTGGCTACTGAGCTGGAGCAGGTCCCAAGATTCCCCTACCTCCTCTGTGCCCAGCATTCATTATTATTTAGGGGATTATGGGGGCATACAGGCAGTTTAGGAATTGTGAAGACCTCGATGGGAGGGGCAATAAAGGGGCACTCTTGGGTATCTTGGGGGAGCTGCCATGAAAGAATTTCAAAATTTTAACAGCCAGAATGGCTGCACAGGTATATACTGACTGCATACCAGTCATGGTGCCATCATCCACTCAACCTGTAGTTTTCTTGTCTTTTTGCTATGCTTCATTTGTAAAACAGTCTTTGAATGCTACCTCCAGCTTCTCACTACCACCACCACTGCCCCATACAATTTGATTAGTTGCATCACAGAAACCTTATCACCTCTTGGCTAGTTTAGCGCTACTTCCTACCTGATCTCCCTGCCTCCATTCTGACCCTCCTTCTACCCTTTTACTTCTCCCCAGAGGGATCATTCTAAAATGTCAATTCACAGACATTGCCCCCAAGAAGGTATACAAATGGCTAATAAGCACATGAAAAGACGTTCAATATCACTAATGGCTAGGGAAAGGCAAATCAAAACCACAATGAGATACCACCTTATATCCATTAGAATGGCTATTTTTAAAGTCGAGCAAACAAACAAGAAAACAGAAAATAATAAATGTTGATAAGCCTGTGGAATAATTGGAATCATGTGCACCATTGGTAGGATTGCAAAATGGTACAGCTGCTGTGGAAAACAGTACGGTAACTCTTTAAGAAATTAAAAATAGAATTACTACAAAATCCAGCAATTTTAATCCTGTATATATACTCAAAATAACTTAAAACAAGGTCTCAAAGATATTATAGGTCTTTAAAAAAGCACTTGTACATACAGGTACAGCACAATTCATAATAGATAAATGAATAAACAAAGTGTGGTATATGCATACAATTGGATATTATTTTGTCTTAAAAAGAAATTCAGACATGTGCTACTACATGGATGAACTTTGAGAACATTACACTAAGTGAACTAAGCAAGCACAAAAGGCCATCTAATATTGATTTCATTTATATGAGGTACTCAGAGTAGTCAAGTTCATAGATATAGAAAGGAGAATGGTGGATTCTAGAGGGGAGGAGTGAATGGGAAGTTAGTCTTTAATAAGGATGGGGTTTTGGTTTTGCAGGATGAAAAGAGTTCTGGAGATGGATGGTGGTCATCGTGGTACTACAGTGTGAAGGTACTTAATGTCACTGAACTGTACACTTAAAAGTAATTTAAATGGTGAATTTTAAGTTTTATATGTTATACTATAATAAAAAGGCAAATGCAAAATAAATCTATGGCTAATTGCTAGGAGGAAAACAGAAAAGTCAATTCAGTCACATCACCATCCTGGTGATCTCTCAGTATGGTGACCAAGCTCTCTAACACTTCATTGGATTGCTCAGGTCCTTCTAAGTTTATTTCTGTCTCTCTCCAGCCTCATCATCTGAAACTTGCCACCCCAGCTCTAAATTCTATCCCTGAGGTGCAACTTGCAGTTGCCTGCATATGCTGTACTTGCTTTCCTGGGGGATTTGTACATGCTGTTTTCTCTTTATGAGGCATTTTCCCATTCCAGCCATCCACCTACCACCCAGCAACTACTGTCCGTTTTATTAGTTCTTCAAGTCTCAAACCAGGGTCTGTTCATCCTTCACAACTTAGTTTAGATATCACTTCTTTGAGGAAGCTTTTCTTTATCTACTCCCTACTCCGGGTCAGGATTAGGCAGGTCTTCTGCATATGTCCCTAGTAACCTGATCGCCTCCACTGATTAAGAGCATAGATGCTGGAGCCAGATTGCTTGAGTTTGAAGTCCAGCTTTGGCACTTCTTATGTGACTTTAGGCAAGTTACTTAGCTCCACGACTTTCAGATTCTTGTTTAAAGAGGGCAATGATAATACTACTTACCTCATGAATTGTAGTGAGGATTAAATGAACGACTTGCTAGAAAGCAATATGAACAATATTTAGTACACAATGAAGGCACAGACGGTATCTCCAATTCCATTTGATGTTTAATATGACTCTCCTCCCACCAAAAGGTGGTGTCTGTGTCCCATTCCCTTGAATAGGGGTGAACATGTGACTTTCAAGACTAAGCCAGAAAAACTTTTGATGCAGCCTCTGCTTTGCTGACGTGAACCTCTGGGTTGGAACCTTGCACTTTCATGTAAATCCAACTACCCTGAGGCTGCCAAAGCATGAGCAAGCAAGCCACAAGGAATATGTAAACATTTCAGTCAGAAACGCTCATCTGTGGGTCCTCCTAGCCTAAATAGATGAATGTACGAGCATCAGGCTTCACATCATTCCAATTTCCAGTCAAGTCAGCTCTAGCATTCACGTTTTCCCAGCTGAGGCTGAAGACATTGTGAAGTAGGGGAAAAGCCCTTACCTTATCCTTTCTGAATCCCTGACCCACAGAAACCATGAGCTGACTACAACAGTTGTTTCAGTTACTAAACATTTGGTATAATTTGTTACACAGCAATAGAAACTAGACGATCTACCTAAGTGGTCTCTATGTCTTCATAATCATTGTCATTCTCATCACTATATTACCCAAGTACTTAATATAATAATACTTGTAGATATCTACTGACCTAGCTGTGTCCCTCATTTGATTTTAAGCTCCTTGTTACAGGATCTAGCATAGTACCAGACTCATAATACATACACTTTCTGTTCAAAGAACTAATAAACTCCTTCATAACTCTTCAATAACTAGATCTACAGCATTCTAACACTTAGCCTCTCAGTCACACAAACAAGATGACAGGACAATAATGTTTGACTCAGTCAAAAAAATCACTCATGGTCTGTTTTATTATGCAAGAGAACCACTGCTGATACTTCAGTGAACTTCTAAGTCTTACATGGGTTCATTAAATTGGGATGCTCCATGTAGCTTGAAACACTTTTTTTCCACTTATAATACATGCATAATCTCATGTTTCTCTTTCAAAACTTATTTCTGTGCTCTGCCTATGAAGTAACCCATTCTTTATTCCTTTACTTTCTTAATAATCTTGCTTTCACTTTAAAAACAAGTTAAAAGACTTATTTTTATTAATTAAATAATACACGATCATCTAAATATACTACTTTTTTTTTTTTTTGAGACAGTGTCTCATTCTGTTCCCCAGGCTGGAGTGCAGTGGCATGGTCACAGCTCACTGCAGCCTCTACCTCCTGGTCTCAATCTAGCCTCCTGTCTCAGCCTCCAAGTAGCTGGGACTACAGACATGTGCACCAAAATGCCCAGTTAATTTTCATAGTTTTTACGGAGACAGGGTTTTGCCATGTTGCCCAGGCTAGTCTGAAACTCCTGGGCTCAAGCAATTCGCCTACCTTGTCCTCCCAAAGTGCTAGGTTACAGGCATGAGCCTCTATGCCTGGCTGAATATACCATATTTTTAATCACTTCACCTATTGTTAAATATTTAGGCTGTTTTCAGTTTTCCTTCATATAAACAAATGCTATGAAGAATTACTTTTAGTCTTTTACATACATCTTTGACTGCATCTTTGTGCTCTAAAAAACTGTTGAGCCAAAGGGTAGCTATCATATTTTTGTAATAATATGAAAATTATCAAATTGCTTTCCAGAAATATTGAAGTAAGTTACTTCTGGAAGGAAGATTTAAGAAAGATAGTGTCATCGTGTCCTAAAATTTAAGTATTACCATTTCTTTTTAACCTAAAAATGTACAGGCCCTCGGTAATGATTTTATTTACAAGTATTTCATTTTAAGTCTTAAGTTAGAACTTTTTATGTTCACGTGTATTTCTAGTTTTGCATAATCACATCTTTTATCCAATATTTCTACTGAATTTTTTGTTGTTATTCAGCAGAACTCATAAAAGCTCTTTCTGCAATAGAGAAATAATATATTGAATTATATTTTAAAATATTACCTCCTAGCTTATTTGCCTTAATATTGCTTATAATGCTACCAATATATAAAATATACATATTTTCTTTTATAAAATCTGTCAATAATTTACTTTATAAAATTGCATTATTAGTTTAACATTTTTGACAATTCAGACATTGGCTGTATCCACAGTTTTCATAAAACTCAAATATGGGGTGTGAGATTGTAATATTTAAACAATCCTGTTATCTTGTAGGTGTTAAGAGCATGTTCATCCACCAAGATCAAGGCTGCCAAATAGAACTGAAAAGAAACTGCCTTGTATCCTTTCATGAGCTATTCCCAAACCAGCCAATGCAAAGACATCAACTTACAGTCTCTGTTATCACATTCCAGTCCAACAAATTTCCCCATGTAGAAGATAGACTATTAGTATTAACTGAAGATGGGTGAGCAGCATTAGTAACTTGCAACTCTGAGAGCTAGAAGGTCTAAATCTTTTCCTTAACACAATTTCTAGCTTTGGCTCTGATGATAATTCATTCATTTATGCTTTTAATAAATATTTTTGAGCTCTCCACTCACTTGGTAATCCAAATAAGGCCAAGGAGATATAAAATATATAGACTTTGTGCTTAAGAGGACTTTGTCAAGTTTAGGAGAGATTATCATATAAACAAACACTTGGAATAATGGCCAGATATGTAAAGTTGATAAAATCATTCAAAATAATTTCTATATTACTGACCAACACTGAATGAATTTCTCCTTTTTAGAGTTCTAGTCAGTGTTCAAAGTCCCTCTAGATTTTCTTTGTCCTCCTTTAAGTGGTATCATTACATTGTTACTTGCTATAGCAAAATTTACCAGAAACAAGATGAGTCAACTAAGGTGTATCATTAGCAGCAAATATTTACTGAGAATTTATTATAGGCACTCTGGAGATATTTAGAAGTATGAGGCAAGGTTCCTGCCCAACGATAGGTTAAAGTCAACTCAGGAAAACAAGATGTGAACACATTAAATAGCAATTTTAATAAGCAGCAAATGAATGGAGAAGCATCTTAGTACCATAGAGAGTCAAGGAAGAAAGAGTCTACTCCAGGAAATGAGGATGAGGTGAGATATGAAGGAGATAAAGAAACCTCAACAGAAGAAATAGCAAAGGCTTCCAGAAACGTAGAGCATGATGAGGAAAAGCAGGCCAAAGAGAAGCAGCAAGATGGCACGTTAGTAAACAGATTCAGGACACAAGACTACTACACTCTGCCTGCCTCTTTTACTACTACTAGATTTTGAAAAGCTAGAATAATTGAGTTCAGAGATCACAGGCAAACCATTCATATCGCAAACTGTACCTCCTTCATTAAGGCCCTCTCTGAAAGTATCATACCTTTTGGGAGCCCCTAGGATACTGGCCTGTGATAAGGCATTCCATAAAGACCACTATGAACATTACTGTATAAATTGGTCGGTACTTATTTTTAGAGTTCCCTTAGACTGTTTAAGATGCACCAACTGAAATGGAATACACTGGATTGGTACATAAAAGTAAAAGCAAAATAAAATTTCAGGTAAAGCAGAGCCATAAATCTAGGAATTTAAGCTCCTCTCCTCGGGCAACTGAAAGCCAATTCCGTATTTCCTCTCACCCGCTGACAGCCTCTTGGGCATTCAAATGGGAAAGAGTTGAAAACCAAGATTTCCGGTCCAATCTAACACTGGACAACACTTAATGGCTTAAGTAGATTAATAATACTCTTGCTGTTGGAATTTTGCCTTTCACCACCTTTTGCCGTAAGCTTTGCCTGTACTTGATCTACAGGGAGGCTGAATACTGAAGAGGCTTTTACCAGACCTGCTCTCATTCAGCATACCGTCTGGAACTGACAACCCAATTTCGACACCAATCAATCAGTAAGAATTTATTGCCTGCTATTATGTTCGCCACGATACCTGTGGTACTGGCAGAGACCTAGAAGAATTATAAAACACAGCTGCTTTCTCAAAGAAGATAGCACTGAGTTGGATTTTCAATATTAACACACAAGGAAGAAATACAAATCCAAACAAAATCATCAGCAGTACAAAGCTCTGATTTTAAAGGGCCTAGACTTTACATGCTAAAGAGAACAGCTCAGGAGACAAATGGGAGCCCATAAGGTTGTGGAAGCCTTCCTGGGAAGGAAAGTCCTGAACTGGTCTCAAAGAAAACAGCAGAGAAAAGAGAGTTCTAGAATAAGGTAGTAACAGAAGTAAAGATGAGGTCCGATTGTGAGGTAATGAAGAGAGAACCTTACTGGAGACCAGACAGTTGGAGCAGAAAGATAGCAGTTTAGCTAGAAAAAGAAAACTGGATATTAGACAGCTCTGGATATAACATTGGATATAAAGTATGAAATTTTGTTTTCCAATGTGTCTCTCTCCATTTCATTGTATCATTTCCCTGGCTAAAACTTCTCTGACATCTGTAATATCTCACCAAGTTATCTGGCACATAGTAGACAACAAATATCATTTGAATGAATAAATACGCTGGTTAATAAATAAATGTATAAGAGTGAATTATACCTAAAATATTTTGATCCAAGCATGTTTTTTAAATACGAAAAATGACATAAACTTTACTGTAAACATCATGCTACCCTCAGCCAAACATCCAAAGAACAGGGAAACCATTCATTCAACAAGAATGACTGAACACATTCTAGAGACATAGCACAGTGAACAGGACAGATAAGGACCACACTGTTTTGGAGTTTACAATTTCATAGAGGCAGAAGTGGGATGGAAAGCAGGCAGACAGAGAAACAGAGGGAGAGAGAGAGAAAGAGAAGAGAGAGAGAGAGAGAGAAAATGGCAGATATCAGTGAGTGTCACAAGGAAAGTGACACACTGACAAACAATGGAAAGTGACTGGTGAGTGGGTGGTTTGGCTCCTTTAAACTGAGTGATCTCAGAAGACCTCTCTGAGGAAATGACATTCGAGCTGAAACCTCAATGTCAAAAGAATCCAGTATCACAAAGATTGTATGGCAGGGCCTTCTGGTCAGGGTGGGTGGTCCTACGTAGAAAAGACAATGGTGTTCTCAAGAGACTGAAAGGTAACCACTGTGTCTACAGTGTGGTGCAGAGCTGGGGGAAAGAGGACCAGGAGCCTGTAGAGAGAACAGGGCCAGTACACTTAAGGATTGGAAGGTTCAGAAGACACTTACAGCTAAGGGAAGAAGGCATTGGCAGGTGCCCGTTACTGAAGGGGCAGAAGATGAAACCAGTACCCTGTGTTCTCCATAGGAATGCCTGTTCTCTTCAGATCATATATTTGTCGCTGGGCCTGGAGACACACTTGTAAATTCAGATCAGACCTAAAGATTCCAAAACTGTTTCCCCAATTTATGTGCAGATGATTGAGACATGTAGCTTGAGAATTCTGCTCATTTTTCACAATGGTTAATGCACTGATCCTCGCTCCTATAAAACCCACTAAAAACAGTAATTGTCCTTTCTCTGGGCTAAACTGCAATGGGAAAAAGCCCCTTACGAACAGTGTGCTGGCTGTAATTCTATTCCTTCTCCTCGCCTGACAGCCTGGGTAGAGTGATCAGAAAAGTGAGGTACAAGCACATGCTTCATGAAGATGGCAGCTCTTTCAAGCCGTGCCTCGGTCTGGGGCAGAGTGGGAGCAGACACTCTCCTTCCAGATGTGCATTGAGAGAAGAAAGTCACTCTGCCCCCAGGGGACAAAACTGTTCTTTGAATTTCAAAGGCGGATGCCCCAGAGGCCCCACAAGACTCACCCCACAAAAATGTTTGATGAATTACCATGGCAGCCATCAACTTTGCAGATTAATGGCCAAAAGGAGTTTAGTTTATGTCTCAGTGGAAGAGGATAAATTTTCTCTTGGCTTTGAGAATCTGAAGGATTGAGCAACCCAGCTAACCACAGCACCTCTCCCTTCATTCACAATGCTTTACCATGGATCGTTTACTTTCTACATTCCCTTTCAGCAGGTTTTCATAAATTTAAGCGAAACAGACAGCGTGTATGTGTGCTGCTTCTTTTGCAATACGATGGCCACCAAGTGATTAGAAACTGTCTTTGGGTTGGTGTCGTTGGTGGAAAATCATTGAGGTTTGTTGTAAAATGCGTTCTCAACTCATAACTCAACGAGACACTGAATTCCTATTTTCCCAACTTTAGACCATGCTGTTAAAAAGTACTGGCATCAAATTTTAAAAGTAAGTCAAAGCCAAACCCCCATTCTCTGTGTGCCTGTGTGTGTACATGTGCATATGAATACGTGCGAGTGTGTCTACGTGTTTTAAATAATTTAGAGACTCTACCCAGAAGTGGTAAGGCACTAACTAAAATCTTAGCCTAGGAGTCAGGGTTATTATGATTATTTTCTCCTGTCTTCACTTATTTTTCCATCACAACAAGGTCTTGTGCTTTCATGTTCTCTTAAACATTATAGACAACATGTCTGTGGGAAGATATATTATTATTTGCCTACTTCCATGTCATGTATTGCAGGAGTCATCATTTATAAAAAAAAAAAAAAAAAAAAAAAAAAAAACAATACATGAAATCTTTGAACAATTACAATCTGCCTAGCCTTGTTCAACTATTTTGGAGGGACACAAGGGAAGAATGACGCATGATCTCTACTTCTCAATCTATCTGAGGAGAGAACAGAGGAGACTTCACAGGACAATACAAGATGGTAAATGAGTAGTAAGGAATGTGGCACACAGGCGTGTAGGTTAGAAAAATGGTCTGAAGAGCTAAAGGAGTGGGATATTCTTTCATAAGCACAGAGATGCTTACAGGATGTGAGGGTACAGAAGGAGTATGGGTTTCCATGTGAGGAGAGGGTAGTGATAAGGAAGGTACACACCACAAGGGCTTGGAATACCAGAAAACCCTAATGCATTATTGAGAGATGGTAAATAAGGGGCAGAATGATGAAAATATAAGCTTCATTTTCTAACTATTAGATTTTAAAAGAAGTTTCAGGCCCCAATTACTAGATATATATGGTAGGTGATGCACCTTATTTTGGTGATACATACAGACAACTGCCAATTTTCCTTTTTTCAATTAGCACAAACAACAAAAAAAATGAAGATATCAAATATCAAATAAATTACATTTTAAAATAAATGTAATTTACTTTAAAAAGAGTCCTAAATGACGTACAAATGGTTTGAGAATTACTGGCTCTACTGTCACAGGTAATTGATAAGGATAATGTAATAGTAACTCCTTTTACAGTCACTTGCCACTATGAGAGGTTACTTATATCAGGTAAGAGGCAATTAATGAGAATCAGATTTGCTTGCCTGTCTTAAAACATGATGGGCTCCGGAAAAGTACCCTGGTGGCCATTAGAGTAACCACCCAGCCTAGGGTACAGCCATTCCAAGCCAAAAATATATATATATATATATATATAACAATTTACAATAATTACTAATATATACATATATTACTACTTTAACATAAAAATGTTAAAATAAGGCTTTATTTGAAATTATATATTATTCTATAGTATTTACCTTTTTGCTACACAAATTTTGTTATTATTTATTTACCTTTCCGCTACACAAATAAAAACAGGATCAGTTAACAGTGGCAATTAGCATTAATTAACAGTAGGACTAACTAACCAAATAATATATGTGGGAAAAATATTACAGTAATGTTTCTGTCCTCTGATAAAGCAATTTGTTATAACTCTTTTTAAGCACTTTATTGAATATTTAGATTTTATAGGCTGTATTAGGTATATTCTTAAGATATACAGACATAAGACTTTTTAAAAGGAAAATAAAATAATAAAAACAGATATTACCTATAGACAATGAAAAATAACAGTGACCTGAAGGCAGAAAATCAACAAAGAAACTTTGGACTTAAAGTGACTCTAGATCAAATCAACCTAACAGATATTTACACAACATTCTACCCAACAACCACAAAACATACATTCTTCTCATCTGTGTGTGGAATATGCTCCAAAATAGACCACAATTTAGGCCATAAAACATGTCTCAATACATTTTAAAAACTCAAAATTGTATCAAGTATTTTACTGGACCACTGTGAAATAAAACTATAAATCAATACCAAGAGGAACTCTCAAAACTATACAAGTATGTGGAAATTAAACAACATGCTTCTGAATGATCTTTGGATCAATGACAAAATTAGGGCAAGAATTAAACAATTTTTTGAAACAAATGAAAATAGTGACATAATATACCAAAACCTCTAGAATACATCAAAAGTGGTGCTAAGAGGAAAGTTTATAACACTTAGTGCCTACATCCAAAAGATAGATCACAAATTAGCAACCTAAAGTCACGCATCAAGGAACTACAAAAACAAGAACAAATCAAACCCAAAGCTAGCAGAAGAAAATACATAACAATGATCAGAGCAGAACAAAAAAAAATTAAAATCAAAAAATAATACAAAGAATCAATAAAACAAAAAGTTGCTTTTTGAAAAAATAAACAAAACATAAACTGCTAGCTAAACAAGAAAAATGAGAGAAGGTTCAAATAAACATAATCAGAAGCGATAAAGAAGACATTACAATTGATACCACAGAAATACAAAAAGCTCATAAAAGACTACCATAAGCATGTCTATGCATGCAAGCTAGAAAACCTATAGGAAATCAATAAATATATAAACCCCCAAACTTGAACCAGGAAAAAATAGAAACCCTGAATAAACTAATAACAAGTAGTGAGATTTAATCAGTAATAAAACATCTCCTAGCAACCACAAAAAATGCCCAAGACCAGACAGACTCACAGCAGAAATCTACCAGCCATTCAAAGAACTGATATCAATCGTAGTTAAACTATTCCAAAAAATCGAGGAGGAAGGAATCCTCCTTAACTCATTCTATGAAGCCAATATCACCCTGATCTAAAACCAGGCAAGGGGACACACACACACACACATGCACACACACGCACACAAGAAGGCTGGGCCTGGTGGCTCAGGCCAGTAATCCCAGCAATTTGGGAGACTGAGGTGGGTGGATCACCTGAGGTCAGAAGTTTGAGACCAGCCTACCCAACATGGTGAATCGCCATCTCAACTAAAAATAAAAAAATTAGCTGAATGTGGTGGTGTGCACCTGTAATCCCAACTACCTGGGAGGCTGAGGCAGAAGAACTGCTTGAAACGGGGAAGTGGAGGTTGCAGTGAGCCAAGATCACACCACTGCACTGTAGCCTGGGTGACAGAGTGAGAAACAGACTCCAAAAAAAAGAAAAGAAAAGAAAAAAATATATACCAATACTCCTGATGAACACAGATGTAAAAATCCTTAACAAAATACTAGCAAATTGAATTAAGCAGCACATCAAAAATATAATAAATCATACTCAAGTGGGTTTTATTCCAGGGATGCAAAGATAGTTCAACATATGCAAATCAATAAATGTGTTTACCACATAAACAGAAATAAAAACAAAAACCATATAATTATCTGAGAAGATGCAGAATACAGCAGCCAATATAATTCAGCATCCCTTCATGAAAAAACTGTCAACAAACTAGGCATCGAAGGAACATACCTCGAAATAACAAAAGACATACACAACAAACTCACAGCCATCATCATACTGAATGGGGAAAAACAGAAAGCATGCACCCTAAGAACTGAGACAAAACAAGGATGCCACTTTCACCACTCCTATTCTAGTACTGGAAGTCCTAGCTAGAGTGACCAGGCAAAAGAAATAAATAAAAGGCATCCAAAAAAGGAAAGAGGAAGTCAAATTATCTCTGTTTTCTGATGATATAATTTTATACCTAGAAAACCCTAAAGACTCCTTGATTTGATAAATGACTTCAGTAAAGTTCAGAATAAAAAATCAACATACAAAAATCAGTAGCATTTCTATACACCAAAAATAATCAAACACAGAACAAAATCTAGAAGTCAATCTCATTTACGATAGCTACAAAAAAAAAAATAATACCTAGAAATACATTTAACCAAGGAGGTAAAAGGTCTCTAACAAAAAGAATTACAAAACACTGATGAAAAAAAAATCCCAGATGACACAAACAAATGGAAAAACATCCCATGCCCATGAATTAGATTAGAAAAGTGAAATATTGTTAAAATGACCAAACTGCCCAAAGGAATATTCAGATTCAATGCAATGCCTATCAAATTACCAATATTATTTTCCCCAGAAATAGAGAAAAGAATATGGAACCAAAAAAGAGACTGAATAGCTAAAGTAATCCTAAGGAAAAAAAAAAAAGGTTGGAGGCATCATATTACCTAACTCCAAATTATACTATAAGGTGTTTGAAACCAAAAACAATCTGGTATTGGTATAAAAATAACAAAGCATTAATGGAACAGAATGAAAACTCAGACATAATGCCACATACCTGCAAGCAACTGATCTTCAACAAAGTTGACAAAACATACACTAGAGAAAGGACATCGTATTTAATAAACGGTGCTGGAAAAATTGGGTTGCCATAAGCAAAAGAATGACATTGGCCCCATATGTCTCACCATATATAAAAATTAACTCAAGATGAGATAAAGACTTAAATGTAAGACTTCAAACTATTAAAACCCTAGAAGAAAACCTAGGAAAAATTCTTCTGAGATTGGCCTAGGCAAAGGATTTGTAACTAAGAGCCCCAAATCAAATGCAACAAAAACGAAAACAGGCGAATGGGATTTAATTAAACTAAAAGGCTTCTGTATAGCAAAAGAAATGATCAACAAAGTAAACGGATAATCTATAGAACAGAGAAAAATATTTGTAAACTATGCATTCAACCAAGGTCTAATATCCAGAATCTGCAAGGAACTTACAACTCAACAAGAAAAAAAAAAAACCATTAAAAAGTAGGCAAAGGATATGAACAGACATTTTCAAAAGAAGACATACAGGTGCCCAAGAAACATTTGAAAAAATGTTCAACATCACTAACCATCAGAGAAATGTAAACTAAAACCACAGTGAGACGCCATCATATACATCAGAATGGCTATTATTAAAAAAGTCAAACTACAACAGATGCTGGCAAGAATGTGGAGAAATGGGAATGCCTATACACTATTAGTGGGAATGAAAGTTAATACAACCTCTATGTAAAATAGTATGGCTATTTCTCAAAGAAAATAGAACTACAATTAAGTCCAGCAATTCTCCTACTGCGTATCTGTCCAAAGGAAAAGAAATTATATTAAAAAGCCACCTGCACTTGTATGTTTATCATAGCACTATTCACAATAGCAAAGTTATGGAATCAATCTAAGTATCTATCCACACATGGCTGGATAAAGAAAATGTCTTCTGTGTGTGTATATATAGTGGTGTATGTGTATGTTTGTATGTATGTATAGATAGGTAGATAGAGAGGCATGATATATATGTATATATTACGGAATACTACTTAGCCCTAAAATGAATGAAATCATGATTTTTGCAGCAACATGGGTGAAACTATACACCATTATCTAAAATTAAATAACTCAGAAAGTCATATACTGCATGTTCTCACTCATAAGTGAAAGCTAAAGAATGTGTACACATGGGACACTGGAGACTCCAAAAGATGGAAGGGTGGCTGAGGGGTAAGAAATGAGAAATTACCTGTTGGGAAAGATAAACACTACTTGGGTGTTGGTTACACTTTAAACTGCCTGCAATCCTTAGGACATCTTTTATTCCTTTCTGTAGTGTAAAAACTAAATGAATATAGTCAAATGTGAAACTTGATTTGAATATAGACTACACTTTTTATCAAGCCCACTCTACACTGTCTTGGTATGAGTCCACCAAGCCAAATATCCTCTCAAAAAGCAAAAAGCAAAAAACAAAAAAGCAACAAAAAAGAAAAACATTTCTGCATGGAATACTTAGGAGTTTACTTACTAGCAACATAAGGATTTTAGACTGGTAGGGATTAATTTCTAGCTCTTCAAAAATGTTCATCCACTTTGTATCCACACGCCTTTGATGGAACAGCAGTTTGTCAATCAATCCACTGCACCTATAAACTTATCATATAGGCAATCCATGTCCAATATGTTGATCATTTTTAAAACGCTACGAAGCATTTTGGACGTTGTCATAAGTAAAAGTTTTCTTAGTCAGGTAAAATGTTTTTAAGGCACAGAAGTAATTCAAACTCGTGAAATCAAAGCCAGCTTCCAAGTAAGTTACAGTTATTAATAAAGAAACTGAGAAAGATTGGCCTAACTTGGCAGTCCTCTGGTGACACTTTTTTTTTTTTTCATTTGAAGCAGGCTTATTTCCAAAACATTTAAGTCCTTTTTCTTTTTCTTTTTTTTTGGTATGAGTTTCTGTCACATCCTATACATAACATCCAACAACTTAGGTACAGTCAGTTGTCCTTTTCTAGGCTTCTTATGGCTTCTTCAAAGATCATCTGAGAGTTTTCGAAAAACAATATATTTTTGTTTTATTATAATAGTTGTCTCCATTCTCATTCTTAATGTATTTTCAAATTAGAGGACATTCTTTTTGCTCCACACTTTGAAAGTATAATTTAGATTAGGCCGACATCTTAACATGTTTTGTATGGCCAGCAATAATGATAGCCATTTTGCAGACACATACCTGAAACAGCTATCTCCCTTCCATTTCTATAAAGCAAAAAATTTCATTAAGTACTTCTGTATATTTGGTAAAGCTAAAAGTTACCAAAAACTTTCATTGCAAAAGCCTCAATATCACAGATAAGCAAAAAAAAAATTTTTTTTTTAGCCTCCTTGCAGAAAAGGTGTACTGAACTTTCAGCTGTTGCGATCTTTTCCTTTTCTTCGGTAAGAAATTTACACACTGAATGAACTTTGCCAGAACTGATATTTGTACTGCCTGCCACATATGCAGATAGATGAGCTTAAGTCTAGCTTGTTTTTAGACAAGTTACCAATAATCTTTTATGTTTCTACATATTCACTAAAATCTTAATAAAAATCCAGAAGACATTTTGAATCTCCATTTTTCAAGTTCAAGTATTAAAGAGCTAGAGGGAACATTATCTTACTTCCATGATTCAAGAATTTCTTGATATACTAGAGTTGTACAAATCTAACAGAATTAACTCTGCTACATAGAGGGCCAACACATCTTACCCAAAATGTCCCCTGTTATTCATGCCTAGGGCATTTTAACTGCTACCTATGAACCAGGAAATATAATTTTAATCAGTTTCAGAAAGCAGTCAAGGGAACAATGCAGTAACACTGCTTGTTTGTGTAGTTTACTGAAGATAATTCGGCAGCTGCTATATTCAACCAAGCATTGGTGTCTTCTTGGGAGACAAAAACTTTTGATTGACTTAGAAGTACTTGTCTGCCTCATGCCAAAATTCTGGGATTCAGTCTCCCTATGTGCTTTTAATCTTCTTTTCTGCATCTTGTGCAATATGCTCTGTTTTGATTATTTATCTCCCCAATCCAGTTGTATGAGTCCTTTCATCTGCCATTAAGATAGCAACCATCTAACCTTATTTTTCTAGGATGCTGGCATTGTCATAATAATCATCCTCATTTTCACTATCTCAACTCTCAGTATGGTCACAATGTTAATAAGTTAAAAATTAAACTAGCATTATCTTGATGCAAAGCACAACAAGTTAATATAAAGCCAAAGTCAAAAAGAGATGGACTTTTAACATTCAAATTACAATGTAGATATGGTATACACTTGAGCTGCATCAATTGGAGTGAAACAATAATGAATGATCCATTACTGTGAACTGCAAATCATGACTGTCAACATGGAAAAGGGGAATAGTAACAATAACTATGAAAGACAGATAATCTATGCTGTATCTATTTGATGCTAAAACAGCATTGCTTTCAGCACCCATATTTTGGGCTGACATATGGGCTTTGTATTTTTCCAGGCTTTGCCATCCACCATTGAAAAGCAAGACTTTTTGCATCTAGGAGAGAGGATTCCAGAATGTGGGACTCTGAGTACTAAAACTAGGACAGGCCCAGACAAACCAGCACAGTGGTTCATGCTACAGAGGCTCTAATGTTATTCTGAAGAAATATTTGCAAGGTTTGAAACAGAAAGAATTATAAAGCAAACCATCTTATTAAAACACAATGAGAAAATAGATGGAATAGGCTATACTGGGATAGCCTGGAAAGTTATGATCCATATGTGAAAATGAGCTGTGTATAGAAAAAAATTTTCTGACAACTGACCAATGGGTCTTCTCAAAGGTAAACACATTTGGAAAGACTCAAAACCAATGCAACTGATGGTTGTGACTTAAAAAGCACAGAAGATAACATCTTGTCCACGTGAGAATAACTATGACTTTCCCATTATAGTTCGCTGAAGCTAAGCTCTCAAAGTCCAGACAGAATACCAGGATACTGCAAACTCCTATTATAATGAGTTGTATTATAATAATCAACATTATTACAATATATATAAATGTTATTATAATCTTATCTTTTATTTTTTGCTGTTTGCAACAAGCAAGGCAACAAACCTACTCATTAGTCTTTTGTTCCCCACATCACCAACACTGATTATTTCCAAAACAGATACTCGTCTTAAAATGAGCTCATTTCTACTGATAAAGAATTAAGCTTCTTTATTTAGGAAAACTTTGCAAGAATATATGGACATACTTAGCTAAACCCAGTGGAAGCATCACCAGCAATCACCTACAACATCACCTCCCAAAATGCAAAGAGACCCCATGTTAATTAATTGTGTGGTTAAATATATTGAGAAACACTGGGTTTAGAAAGTGTCAAACACTACTCCTCATGCTAGATTCCACATAGTCTTTGATAGGCTTATATGCAGTGGGCACCAGAAGAGCTAGAAATCTTACATATATTTCTCAAATATATTTGATCAGGACCCTTTTGAAAAAAAAAATGGAACAGTTTTCTGAAGCAGTGTTTCACAGACTACAGTTTGGGATAGACTAATATAACAAAATGTTAAAATGGGACTCTTCAAGTTCACTGAAGCCACAAAATAATAGGAATCAATTGATCCCATATTCTAAGATGAGGTGCTATATCATCCCAGCAGGACCTGGAAGGGAGATGTCTAACACCCAGGTCTGCACTCCTTAGCTGAGTACATCTGTGGATAGCATAAAAAGATGGTGGATATAGTATCAGAAGAGCTGGAATTGGGAATTAAGGATTGTGTGTGTGTGTGTGTGTGTGTGTGTGTGTGTGTGTGTGTGTGTGTGTGTGTGTGTGTGTGTGTGTGGAGATGGATTCTCTGTCACCCTGGCTGGAGAACAATAGTGCGACCTTGGCTCACTGTAATCCCTCGCCTCCTGGGTTCAAGCTATTCTCCCTGCCTCAGCCTCCCAAGTAGCCAGGATTACAGATGTTTGCCACCACACCCAGCTAATTTTTGTATTTGTAGTAGTGGTGGGGTTTCGCCATGTTGGCCAAGCCAGTCTTGAACTCCTGATCTCAGATGATCTGCCTGCCTTGGCCTCCTGAAGTGCTGGGATTATAGGCGTGAGCCACTGCACCCAGCAAGGATTTCTTTAAAGAGAATTTTCAAGTGTACTAGCAATGCTTCCCTCCAGTGAAAAGTATTATTTCAAGCAAATGAGAGGGACTTTGGTAGTGTACTCGGATAGCTTGGCAGGTGCCCCTGCATTTTGAGGGTAAGAGTGAATAGATACCAGCCTTATGAAAGAAAGACTATGGCTGAAGCTGCTCGCTAGGTGGCTAAACAGATTTGATTTGGGGGAATCACCACTCTTAGACCAAAGATCTTATTTCCAGGGAGGAGGTAAGCGCCAAGTACAAGACAAAACACCCTGAGGTAGTCTTGGATCTTGCCTTGTTAGAGCCAAGGAGACCTCAGCAGAGAAAAGTCGAGCCCAGATGATTCATTTGTCATCAGCAAGAGAATCACCCACAGTAAAGAGGACCCTAATGGTAAGAGTCCAAATTATGAAATAGCCTGCAGAGAAGAAAGGCCAGGCTTAAGCATCTGCCAGGAGAAAAGCAAACCAGTTCCGGGCTGGGAACAGCAAAGCAAATTTGATCCTGACTCCTCTTCCCTTCCCCTATCCAACTCACCTAGCATATGGAGGAATGAAGGAGAAAGAAGTTACTCAGCCCATTTCTCCCCCTTTAGCAAGTTCCTGATGGTGCCACAGGATGTATTACCCATGGATGAATTTCAGAGTTTTGATTCTTACCCTAGACTATACTTATATATAGCAGAATCAAGACTGTTTGGAAACTCAGGTAACCAATGAGGGGAGTTATTACTGCCTAAGAATGAGTGGCAGGCTCTGAGCACTAGCTAGGATATGATCCCAGGGTAGAAGATCTTACCCTACAGAATCTAATCTTAGATTCACAGGAGTAGTTGTGAGAAAAAAATAAAGCGTGTTTGACCCCAAAATGAAACACTAAACTCATATTGTGTTAAAAGTACCAATAGCTTTCTATCAAGTAGTTGGGACAATCCTATCATTTTGTGACCTAAAAGCGCACTGCAAGAAGGAGAAAGAGAACCACTACCTCAATTTTTCATGGCACCTTCAGGTCCAGCATCTCAATTGACACAACCGTACAAGGTCACTGGGTAGCTATGACTGTTCCCATCTGACACAGGGAAAAACTGAGGACCAAATCTGATTTATCTAATGTCTGAAACCTCAGGCAATGACAAGATCCAAATTTTAGAACTCCTGTAGGTCCTGCTGGGGTGATCTAGCACTTCATCTTGGAATATAAGACCAGTTAATTCTTACTATTTTGTGCCTTCAGTTGAACTCCAAGAGTCTCATCTTGTCACGTTGTCATATTTGAAACTCCCTGTTCAGTGGTTTTACAAACATATAGTAGTCTCCCCTTGTCTGCAGAAGATACATTAGGACCACTAGTGGATGCCTGACATCGCAAGTAATACTGAACTCTACAGACAGTCCTTCCATCCTCAACTTGTAATGGCTTGGTCTACAATTTTTCAAGTTTACTGCAGTACAAAAATTATCTACATTTGTTGTGCTTTCCACTTACTATGTATAGCATGTATACTGTGTTTTTCCTATATTTTCAGATCTATGTTAAAGTTTAATTTATAAATTAGGCACAGAAAGAGATTTACAATAATGACTAATAATAAAATAGAAGAATATACTATAATAAAAGTTATATGAATATGGTCTTTCTCTCTCTCACGAAGTATCTTATTACATGTTATATTTTTGGACCGCAGTTGATCATGGGTAACTGAAACTGCAGAAAGCAAAACTGCAGAGAAGGGGACCCTGCAATATATGCAATTTTCTTTAAAAGACAGGATAAGAGGTCACTTGCAAACACTAGAATCCATTTCTCTAACATGATTAGAAATGACTTCATAGTGAATAAAACTGAAATAGTTACAGCTGTTAGGCAAGGTTTTTAGATAGCAACATCAGCTTTGAAATAGAGTCAAGAGCAGCATAAAAACAGTATGACCCCAGGCAGAGAGGATTAAAGCCATGCTCCAAACCCAGGCTTGCTGCTCTTTATAGCTGTATGGATTTTTTTTCCCCTTAAATAATTTTAGGAGGGGGGTCTCTTTGATTACACTAAAACAAATAAAATCTTGTGTACAAGGAATTCTTTTGGCATAAAGCACAAGGCCTATTACTACTTTTTTTTTTTCTGGCATAAAATCTAAGAAAAGCCTCAAGGTGCAAATGATCTGCAGTCTATTTAACATCATGGTTTTTTATTTTTATGGGACCTCATTATTGCTCTTTACCCTAAATTATAGGTACATTCTTGGCTCCATTTCCCACTGTGCTGCAAGCTCCAGATACTGTGTTATTTGTCTATATTTCCAAATACTCTTTAATACTTTGTCAATCAAACATTGATCATCTCATAGATAGGATATGTTGAACCAAGGCAAGGATCTATGGAACCCTTACGTCAAGCCACTGCTATGGGGCCCAGTTTTCAACCAGAAGTGCCATATGTCTATCAAAATTATGAAGGGAAATTCTCAGGTTGCAGCATATTACAAAGATGGAGTCCTCTGCTCCATGTTAAACTAGCATTTAAATGTCCAGGTTTTCTCTGGAAAACATATTTGGGGAAATAATCAAGGAAAACCTTCTCAGCCTTGTGAGAGACTTAGCCAAATACAAGAAGCACAAACAACACCTGGGAAATTCATCACAAAAAGATCTTTGCCTAGGCACATAGTCATCAGGTTATCCAAAGTTAAGGCAAAGGAAAGAATCTTAAGAGTTATGAGACAGAAGCACCAGGTAACCTATAAAGGAAAACCTACCAGATTAACAGAAGATTTCTTGGCAGAAACCCTACAAGCTAGAAAGAACTGGGAACCTGTCTTCAGCCTCCCCAAACAAAACCGTTATCAGATAAGAATTTTGTATCCAGCAAAACTAAGCATCACATATGAAGGAAAGATATAGTTGTTTTCAGACAAACAAATTCTGAAAGAACTTGCCATTTCCAAACTACCACTGCAAGAACGATAAAAGGAGCTCTAAATCTTGAAACAAATCCTGGAAGCACATCAAAACACAACCTCTTTAAAGCGTAAATCACACAAGACATATAAAACAAAAATACAAGTTAAAAAGCAAAAACAAAAACCAAGTACGCAGAGAACAGAGAGCACAATGAAAGCAACGGTACCTCACATTTCAATATGAACGTTGAATGTAAATTGCCTAAATGTTCCACATAGAAGATAAAGAACCACAGAATGGGTAAGAACTCACCAACCAACTATCTGCTGCCTTAAGGAGGCTCACCTCACACATAAAAACTCATATAAACTTAAAGTGAAGAAGTGGAGAAGGGCATTTCATGCAAATGGACATCAAAGGTGAGGAGGAGTAGCTATTCTTATATCAGACAAAACAAACTTTAAAGCAATAGTGGTTAAAAGAGACAAAGAGGGACAGTATATAATGGTAAAAGGCCTTGTCCAACAGGAAAATATCACAATCCTAAACATATATGCACCTAATACTGGAGATCCCAAATTTGTAAAACAATTACTAATAGACCTAAGAAATGAGATAGTAATACAATAATAGTGGGGAACTTCAATACTCCACTGAGAGCACCAGGCAGGTCATCAACACAGAAAGTCAACAAAGAAACAATGAACTTAACTGTATCTTGGAACAAGTGAATTAAACAAATATATACAAAACATTTCAGCCAAAAACTGCAGAAAACACATTCTACTCAACAGCCCATGGAACTTCCTCCAAGATAGACTGTAACACAGGCCATAAAACGAGCCTCAATAATTTAAGAAAATTGCAATTATATGAAGCCCTCTCTCAGACCACAGTAGAATAAAACTGGAAATCAACTCCAAAAGGAACCTTCAAAACCAAGCAAATACAGGGAAATTAAATAACCGGTTCTGAGTGAGCACTGGGTCAAAAACAAAATCAAATAGAAATTTAAAAATTCTTTGAACTGAATGACAATGATGACACAACCTATCAAAACCTCTGGGGTACAGCAAAGGCAGTGCTAAAAGGAAAGTTCATAGCCCTAAACACTTACATCAAAAACTCTGAAAGAGCAAGAAAAAAACAAACAATCCCATCAAAAAGTGGGTTAAGAACATGAATAGACAATTCTCAAAAGATATACAAATGGCCAACAAACATGAAAAAATGCTCAACATTACTAGTGATCAGGGAAATGTAAATCAAAACCACAATGCAATACTGCCATACTCCTGCTAGAATGGCCAAAATCAAAAGTAGTAGATGTTGGCATGGATGTGGTGAACAGGGAACACTTCTACACTGCTGGTGGGAGTGTAAACTAGTACAGCCACTGTGGAAAACAGTGTTGAGATTCCTTAAAGAACTAAAAGTAGAACTACCATTTGATCCAGCAAATCCACTACTAAATATCTACCCACAGGAAAAGAAGTCATTATTTGAAAAAGATACATGCACATGCATGTTCATAGGAACACAATTAACAATTGCAAAATTGTGGAACCAACCCAAATGGCCATCAATCAATGAGTACGAGTGGATAAAGAAACTGTGAGATATATATGTGTGTGTATATTTAGGTGTGTGTGTGTATATTTATATGTATACATATATACACATACATACATATAGATATAGGTATGATGAAATACCACATAGCCATAAAAAGGAATTAATTAACAACATTTGCAGTGACCTGGATGAGACTGGAGACTATTACCTAAGTGATGTAACTCAGGAACAGAAAACCAAACATTGTATGTTCTCCCTGATATATGGGAGTGAAGCTATGAGGATGCAAAGACATAAGACTCATACAATGGACTTTGAAGAACTGGGGGAAAGGATGGGAGGGGGATGAGGGATAAAAGACGGCAAATATGGTGCAGTGTATACATGAGTGATGGATGCACCAAAACTCACAAATCACCACTAAAGAAAGAACTTACTCATGTAACCAAATACAACCTGTACCCTAATAATTTATGGGAAAACAAGTTAAATGTCCAGGTTTTCATATTCTTGCATTTACTCAGCAAGTTATGCCATAATTACAAAATGAGCCATCTTTTTGCAAGGATGTAATTAATTTTTTCCTCTTCCCCTGCCCCTCCCCTAATCCTTGACACCCCACTCTTGGCCTTAGGAGCCAAGCTCCTAAGGCTCCTGGTTCCCCCAACACAGAAAAATTCCCTGGAAATTTTTATATAAACAAACATTTCTAAGTTGTTACAATTTGGTGTCAAAATTTCCCCAGCCTTATCAAACAAGTAGTTTAAAGTAATAACAACCACATCTAGAATAGCAATAATAATCCCTAACATCTAAATAGTTTTTAGATCACTCTAATTTATGTCAAGTAAAATGGTAAAGCACTAAAGAAATGAAAGATATTATTTCTGTTATTTTATTAAAGTTGTCCCTTTCTCTGTCAAAAAAAAATCTCACTTAAGCTGTGAGCTTGGGTTTAGATATTAACTCAGTGAAATTGTTCCCAACCCCACAGGCAGAGTTAATTAATCCTTTCTTTGCACTCTCCTAGGCCCTTAGGTATACTACTCTGAATAGCCTAGCCTATGCCACTGGAGTTACTTCTATACAAGTAACTCCAGTGGCATATGGAGATATGGAGGGATTCCCTATCTCCAGCTCTTACAGTTTCTAAGAACTAAAAAAATTTTTTGGGAGTAAGCCATCAACAACCCTATAAATATGGAAGTCATGCTATCATTATCCCTTTTTTAAGACAAAGCAAACTGAGCCTCAAAAAGTTGAAGCGATCTTCCCAAAGTTGTTAGAGCTAGTTAAGAGGATACAAGAACTTGAATCCTGATACCCTAAGTTCCAGTTATTGCTTGCTGATATTTCACTCCTTGGCTTTTCAAACATTTTATACATAATAGAACATTCACTGTAAGCTCAAAACAACACGTTATGGTCATTCAGTTTGACTTAACCCAAAGAATAAATAATTTTGCTTTTAAGAAACAAGTTCTACCCTTCTTTTATGGCAAATGGTTGTTTATGCCAACAAACTAGAAAGAAAGGAGAGGAAAAAGAAAGAAAAAAGGTGGGGGAGGGGAAAAAGATGAACCAAGGGAAAAAGAGTAAGCAAAAGTATTCCATGTTATCTTGATCTGCCTTTCTAATTTTATATACCACACTACCCCTCACTCATCCTATGTCTCCAGTTAAACTGGTCTAGTTGTGGCTGTATTAAGTTTAAGGAACCAAAAAAAAATTGACACATATATTAATCTTGTATCCTATAACTTGCTAAATTCACTTGTGGCTTCTAATAGCTTTATGCACATTTCACTGAACTTTCTACACAGATGATCATTTCATCTGCAAATAAAGACAGTTATACTTCTTCCTTTCCAATATGGTTGCTTTTTGCTTTCTTTCCTTTTTCTTTCTTTTTTTTTAAGCTTACTCCACTGGTGGAAACCTCTAGCACAATGCAGGGTAAACGTTAGCAGAACAAACTTTTTAATTAAAAAGTTGTAACAACTTTTTAATAACAAAAATGATTATTTTGCAGGCACTGAGTAAAGTTCATGGAAGTTAAAGGTAGGAATTAATACCCACCCTAATGATACCATGACCTTGTGGAGGAGCTCTCCTGGTAAAACAGAAAATCAGGTAAGTCAGGAAAAATAAGGTTAGGACAGGTCATTCAATAAAGGCAAAACAGCAGCAGAAAAAGACATAATACTTACAGAAAGATCAATATGGGCCAAGCACCATTGAAAGTCCCTGATATGTATTAACTCATCTGACTCTTCCAACTTATCCCCATTTTATAGGTAGGAAATCAGGGACAAAAGAAAGATTGTTCCAAAAGTCAGGAGGGTAGAAGGAGGGTAAGAGTTGAAAATTTACCTTTCATGTACATGTTTGCTATTTGACTGATACGTATCTTTGAAGCCCAACTCCACTATTACACACGTAATACTCATGTAACAAACAAACACATGTACCCCTGAAACTAAAACAAAAATACATAAATCAAAAAGATTACTATTTTTCATCTCCAGAGCCAATGTTCTTAAATGCTAGAATAAGTTGCCTCTGGTAACCATCTCTTCATTAATGGGAATTGAATGTTCACTCTTTGCTAAGTATTATGCTACTTTCAATTAATTTAACTACTGAAATAATCCTATTTTACAAGGGAAGGAACTGAAGTTCAGAGTGATCAAGTGACCTGCCCAAGGTCACCCAACTAACAAGAAGATTGAAACCAAAGTGTTCTGACTTCAAATTCAATACTCTCTCCACTACCTGTTTATATAGCACTTGATAGCTTACAAAAATTGCGATCACATTTGTGCCTTGAATGCCAGCTAAAGGAACTGAGACTTTATTCACTAGCCCGTGGATAACCTTTGTCAGTTTTTGAAAGGAGGGAAATGAAACAGAAAGGTATTTTTGAAAGGCTATGGCAGTGTCGTGCTCCATAGGGTTGCTGGGGCAAGCCTTCAAGCAGAGCGTTAGAAGCCTCTCCGGTTGGCTCTGAATTCCTGAGTCCTCCCCTTCTAACTCATTTTCCAGTCGGGAGAAGTCCTGCTTTAAATAACGTTCCTGGAGGGAACTCCCAGAAGAACAGAGATAATAAAAGTACTTCTTATGTCACTTTTTCTCCCTGCATTTAACTTTCGGGAATATTTTTGTTAACTGAGAAGAGCACACCAAGGAACCATTATCACTGATACAAGGAGAAAACGGATGGTAGATTACCTCAGCCACGTCCCGTCAGTGTCAACAATTTAACTAAACATATAATAGTCATAACCTCATTAGTGTTAAATTTTCTAGGTTTCTGGCACATATCTCTTCATCTCCCTCATTAAGTTTATAGAGTGTTCTTGGTACATTTGCTCAGTGTGAGGATTTCACTTTCAACCAGCACATATTAGAGTAAAACAGGGGAATTATTTTTCTGCCTTAAGTAGTTAGCAAAATAAGAGAGTATATGAATTGGATCAATGCCCTAAGCCAGGTACTTGGCATGTAATGGTTGATAAGCTTGATCCCATCCATCACAATCCTGCCCACTCACCAGGGCTGGGTCCAATACAAATAAGCCAACCAAGTCTGAAATATAAAGAGTTGCTCTGTTTCCATTATCTTCTTGCTCCATGTCCCATACTATCCCTTAGTTGGGGACTTCCTTCATTCAGAATTGGAGTCCTGGGGTCACCATTGTTATACCCTTATCAGATAGCTACTCCTAAACAAGCTCCCCCAAACCAAATCTATCAAATCTATCCTGGTCTCCCCCTTCATTGCATCTTGAATTTTTTTTTTTTTTTGAGATGGAGTCTCACTCTGTCACCCAGGCTAGAGTGCAATGGCACAATCTAGGCTCACTGCAACCTCCCCCTCCGAAGCTCAAGTGATTCTTTTTCCTCAACCTCCCTAGTAGCTGGGATTATAGGCATGTGCCACTGCACCCAGCTAATTTTTGTATTTTCAGTAGAGACAGGGTTTCACTATGTTGCCCAGGCTAGTCTTGAACTCCTGACCTCAGGTGATCCACTTGCCTTTGCCTCCCAAAGTGTTGGGGTTACAGGCAAGAGCCACCGTGCCCAGCCCACTTAATCCTGATTTTAACACGTTAACATGCTGTGTTCAGCTATCTCAGATAAAAATGATTGTTAAAAATCATTCAGGCAATTATTTAAGCAATAAGAAATTTGATCTGACCTCTCTTCCAGGGGAATCTGCATTTTAAAAGAATACCCAGAATCAGGAATGCCTTTACTTACAGAAAAAGTTCAACTGTAGCAGGTGAGGGAGGGAGGGTATGTTGGAGTTTCAGTAGAGTAGCTCTTCCCAGCAACCACCAAATATGTCCCATGAGAAATTTCTAACCCCACAAATACATTTGTATCTCAGTTTCCTCACTTACAATTAAGAGTATAATACTGACCTCACAGAACTGTGAGGATTGAACAAGTTGGTTAGTAATTGTTATAAACCTTTCAGGAAGCTATATAGTGCTATACAGAAGTGAGAATCTTCATGACTTCTGTTCTTTGCCTTTTATATAGATAACCTACTTGATCTGCCTATACAGGTTCTGAAAAAATTGCAAACCGCAATTAATATGTCCACCTACAGAAAAATTATCCTGTCTCTACTTTTTAAAGATACAGCACCTGTATCTTAGATGAGCTAAAGAGAAGCCACCTTGAACACTGGCACCAGAGGTCCTCGGGTACCCATTCACCAGGCTGCCATATCAAGATCGTGTGAACCAACGAAGTCAGAAACACCACTGAATCAATCCAAGGGCAACAAGATGCTCTTGGTCCTGAGATTAATAACTGATTCAAGAATGAGGCCGGGCACAGTGGCTCACACCTCTAATCCTAAGACTTTGGGAGGCTGAGGCAGGCAGATCACCTGAGGTTGGAGTTCACGACCAGCCTGACCAACATGGAGAATCCCCATCTCTACTAAAAATACAAAATTGGCCAGGTATGGCAGTGTATGCTGGTAATCCCAGCTACTTAGGAGGCTGAGGCAGGAGAATCACTTGAATCCAGGAGGTGAAGGTTGTGGTGAGCCAAGATCGCACCATTGCACTCCAGCCTGGACAAGAGCATAACACCATCTCAAAAAAAAAAAAAAAAAAGATGGTACATGGTACATGAGGAAAGGTAAAACTTGCTATTTCACTTTGATGCAGAGCTCTACTCCCAGCCTTAACAAATTTTTCTATTATTATCCAAAATGGATTTTTGTAGACTTTCAAAAGCCGCTACCTTCTAACCAAGATATTAAGGCATCAGTGGATGCCTTCTTTTACTACCTTTCATTCATAGGGTCCTTTGATTATTAGAAGTCTACCTGATTATTTATGAAAGTGATCAGTTCTAGGTCTTTGGGGAAAATTAAACCATGGGAATATGGGGATTTCTTCAATTCTTGATCAGAGCAAAGTGGCACTGAATCATAGTACTGCAGGGCATAGAAAGCATCTTAGTGCATCTGCTTGATTTTACAAAGGAAACCAAGGCCTGGGTTTACAGCCACGCCCTGGTGTTATGAGACAGATCCAAGATACAAACTTGACCTAGGGCACTATCAATCCACTCTACCAAATAGCTTCCCCTCCCTTCTTTTGTGAGTGTCATCAGCACTAATGTCCAGCAAGCACCCTTTTATAACTAGCCTGTCTTCTTATTCCCTAGAAGTTAATCAATGTCTCATATTCTCACTCACATTGTAACCTTCTCCCTCTCCTACCAAGGGTCTTCTCCTGTATCTTCTTCAGGTTTCCGGGAAGCGCTGTGGCCTAATAAGCCTTTACTCAACACTTTTTCAAGGACCAATGGAATGAATGATGAAATGACCACTCAAGTGCTTGGCACCAGCATTAGTCTGGTCTGTTAGCTGAGGCTCCAGTGTTCCCTGCCTTCAGGTAAAAGCACAGTGACAAAACGGTGTCGACGACAGTTCCTGCACCTAGCTCCATGGGTGACCTGCAGTGTGTTTTGTGGCAGACAGGAGCCAGAGTGGATGGGCTGGGAGAAGAGAGAAGAGGCCTCACAATGGGGACTAGAGGAATGCTGTCCCTTGCTGAACATCTGTGTGCTGATGAGGCCGATGACAGGAGGCAGAGCACACAGTTCCAGAGGGAAGCCAAACATCTGGACTCAAAACCAAGCAACAGAGTTATTCAAACCAAAGAAGATATAATCATGGATATTTTCAGTGCCTACTATGTGCATTCAGACAGCTGCGATTAGATGGATAACATTTAAGTCCTACTCAACCCCCAGCATTCCACTGCTCTCTGCTCCAGATGCCTCATGTTACATTAATCAAATATTCATGTTTTGCACTGAGCATCTGTTGGCATATGTTGATGTGCAGATAAAACCAAGGTTATGAATTATTTCACTAGCATTTTAATGGGACTCTTGTTCAGCTCCCTTGATAGAGGCCGAGGACAGTGTACCCCAACCCCTAACCATTTCTAAGACCGCCATGCCTCCTGGCTCCTGCTCAATCAGTATGCAGTGAAGCCAGAAGGCCCATGCTCTCTCCCACAGCACCAGGGAGATATTCAGGTGAGAAAACCACCAGAAGCATCATCTTTCTGAAGTTAGTGTTTGGTTGCTGTTAGGCTCACAAGCACTCAATGCAAAGTCAAAACGCTGTGCGTAATTTGACACCTGTGATGCTCTAAGAACAAAGGATGTAATATCCCTTTGTTTCTGGACATCCGAAGGTTAAAATGACATCTTGGCTTACAATTATGATTCTGTGTTCTTTTATAAATTATGTTATTTCCAAAAGAACATAAAGCAGGTAAATGAACATTCCATTTCTTCATTACTGGCATTTCTCCTATGAGGACTGCCAGAGCCTTTACTAATACTACCACCAAGTATTGTAGTCAGGAAATGAATAAAGCCTAGGGATCTGCTTTTAGCTTGCTTGAGGCCATTTACTGTTTTCATTCTTCAGTGAGAGAAAAACAACCACTGAGGTGAGGGTGGAAGGACCTCTCCATATGGGATGGCGGTCTCTGATTTTTCAAGGTCCTCTAGAGAGGACTTTGTTGTCAAACAGGCTTTGCACACACTTCATTTACTAGGATTGTGCTCATCTTTCCTGTTTTCACAATGGCCTCCAAGCTCCTCAAAGTTGAGAGTTTCTTCCAGAGGCCTTGCACTCCCATGGTACCTAGCATAAGGATCTGCATAATAATTATAGGAAGTTCACAGACAGAAAAGAAAAGAACCACTAAGGCCAGGCTTGCTCACAGCCTTCCTAAAGGAAGACTGGAGATAAGAGAAGCTGGAAATGTGGGTCTCTAGGCACTTGGCTTTGTGGCTGCCTTCTCAAGAGAGTGAAATCAAGGACCCCTTTAGTCATTTCCATTTTACACCTACTTTGTTCATTGGATAAGGTGGTCTCTGCAGCTAGTCCACTCTGTGAGCTGCCTGCTTCCCTACTTCTGTGCGTAGCTATCCAAGAGAAAGAATAATACAGAGTGCCTTGCTTAGAAACTCCAGCTCTGAAGGTATGCAGATAGGGTTGAACAACCTAGAAAGAAGCTTAAAATTCCCCCATCCAGGGACTAATCTGTTCTACACAGTGCTTTGGATAAATATGAAAAAGGTACACCTCTGAGGTGCACCCCCACACACATAGTTTGGTGAGTAAAACCTGGGCCAGATTTCCATCCCGCCAACCTGAACTCCTTGGTTTATGGAAACCCTGTAAAACTTTCTCATCTTTAAACCCAGAACCTGGATCGAGTTCCAAATGGCCTTTCTTGTCTCTTCTGAGCCCCACTCAGATCTCCCTGGCTCCGTTCAAGAAGAAAACTTCCAAAACAGCTTCATCAAAAACAAGAGTTACAACCTCAAAGTCCAAGCTCCTTTATATACTCCCTTGATCCTGCCCCAACCCCAGCAGAGGAGCAAGGTTGGAGGAGCAGGGAAAAGTATCCATGCCTCCTCTTCTCTCTATGCCTTGCCAATTTTTTGTTTTGCACTTGCCAGTTTTTTGGCTTGCACTCACGCTTGTTGTACCTTTCTTATTGGACCATATTATCCTAATTCTCCACCAACCAACCTTCTTTGTTACCAACTTTGCCCACCTGCCACAGGATGGAAAGATAAAAATTCCAGGGTCACTGTTTATATCCCTCTCACCCACGACCAACTCCTCCATGAAATTCTGTGACCCAAAGATGACCCTGGAAGACATGCTGAAATTTCTACCAGAGAAGAATTATTTCTGCAAAGAATTTTCAAGTTGTCACTTTCATTTAAAAAATAAGATGACAAAACACACACACACACAAGCCATTATTTGTAAAATGCCTACAGATGATGAAGAGGAATGCATATCAATAGATGCACATGCATACATAGGATGAGTGACCAAATATGGATGTGTCACCCACAGAGGCCAAGATGAACCTTTCCAATGAAGAGAGTAATGGAACACTAAGGAAAATGTCAGGAATCAAGATTTCAAATTTCTTCTCACTTTTCTTTCCACCAATCCCTCCAGTTAAAAAAATATATCATTTTCTCAAAATTCCACTTGAATATAATACCTAAATTAGATTCAGAAAGCAGTCACAGGGGTGGCAGAAATGCAGGGGTTACTAAGCAGGGGTCTCATTGTGGTATACAAATGACTGCCAGCTAGGAAGCAGGATTTTCTAGTTCACTTCTGGTATTGCTTAGCTAAATAAACCCTGACACCTCTGTGCCTCAATGCCTGATATCGTCGATTCTTTCTAGCATTTACTAGGGTTCTATGGTTATATTATTTACAAATTATGTGGGTATTTGGAATAATAACTACCATGTTCGTGTTGATGACCACTACCACCAATATCATCCCAACATCATTTTCTTTCTACAACGGTTTACAATTATCCAGTTATACCTGTCCCTAAAGAAATGAACACATAGTAGCTTTCCTTATTTTGCAAGGAGGAATACAGATCGATTCTAGATTTTAGTGAGTTATCCAATATATCTGGGTAAAGCCAATATTAAACTTCTCAAATATCAAAGCCCAGTGCAAGACTGTCTCACCTCTAATGATGGGAGACCCTTATAATGAGGTTTCCAAATCAGCTGTCAAGGAGAATGATACAAATTCCAAGAAAAGCTTGATCTATAGAGAACTTGGGCTTCACTTACAGCCCTGAATGTGGGCCAGGTTCAGGCTTTTCCAATGCTATTCCAAATACTCCCTAACCCAGTAATTTAGGCCCACATTCAATGCTAATTCAATGTCCCTTTCTTTCACAATCAGCATGCATGCAACTCTTTACACTTCATACAACTTATGAAATTCGACAGGCAATTTTTCCACCACACAAAAAGTTAGACTCAGCTCCTCAACCCAAATATATCTTGGATGAGAAAGTCTTTTTGAGAGGTTGAATGGTAAATAGTAAAAATCAAGACTTTGGAATCAACAGATCAGGAATAACTTTAAATACCTATGTAAGAGAAGTTAGCATCTGAGAATGACACACGTGTCCTTTGTACTCATTACGCTTCCCTGATCACATCAGATGTAGTTGTTGGCACACAGCATGTATTCAATAAATATATATTTAACTAAATTAATCCATTCTCAGATTGAACTAATTTACTTTCACTTAAAAGGGCTCCATAATTTCTTGGTAACCTGAGGATGTGCGTCTTCCACTTTCTTTAAGGGAGAGTTGTAGGTTTAGGATTTTGGTATCTTTCTCCCACCTCATCCATAAAGTCTTCTCTGACAATTCTAGTACAACCTACTCTCATTCTCTGATTTTTCTGACTCTCCGTTGTACTTATTCCCAATTCTAGTCACTTTGGCACATACATGATAGCTTATCTTGCCAAGTAAAATGTGTTTCATAAACACATCATCCTTCCTATAAGTCTGTAAGCTTTTCAAGAGTAAAGGTCATGTTTGATTCTTACTTTGTAAGTCCCCTGGCACACAACACAATATAAAGCTCATAGAAGTCTCTGAACAAGTACCTGTCGAATGGAGTTGAATTTTAAGGACAGCACTGCCAGGGAAAATTTTGTTTCAGAGAATTACCAAAAGGCAGAATGGGTGTGGTACAGGGGGATAAAGAGAGGCTGGTTAATGGGCAAAAACATTTAGTTAGACAGAAGAAATCGTGTTCAATAGCACAATTATGACTATAGTTAAAGATAATTTATTTTTCAAAACAGCTAGAAGATCTGAAATGTTCCCAACACACAGAAATGATAACGTTGGAGGTGATAAATATCACAAATATCCTGGTTTCATCATTACACATTGTATGCATATATCAAAATGCCACATGCACCACATAAATATGTACAATGATTATATATCAATAGTTTAAAAGTATGGACAGGATTTTATAAGATTGAATGGCTATTTTTACCACTCATTTCACCTAAATCAGGGCCATGGGCCTCTAATATGAAGTGCTAGTTAGGCAACAGAAGACCAGGAAGCAGCTGGATACTGTCAACAAAGAGAAGACTGTATTTCAGCAATGTGCTGTGGGATTTGATGTATTAGTAACTAATGATTCTTGGCCAATACCAAATGACTCTTGGTATTAACTGGAATAAAAAGTAACCCAGAGATATGCCAAATGTCAATGTCCAGTTACTTTCCTGTGACACATTTCTATCCACCTGGGAAAACTCCCAAGGGATCTGTTGCCCCATATCAACTCAGATCTGGCTTACCTTTCAGTCAAACAGATAACAGCTGGCAGCACCCTGTTCAGCCTCCATATAACAATGTCCTCCTTTGACACTCAGATTCTCTTTTGAAATCTTCACTATTGGCTTACACTATCACCAGAGACCTAGCCCAAGTGTGGAAGGCCTTTACTATTATAGCCTGAGCCATATGCATTCATGTGGGATGGGGATAACTCTAACACCTGCAGTGAGTTGTTGTCACCAGGGCTTCCCAAGCTTTAATTTGCATCGGGATGTTGAAGGCAGGAAGAAAGGTTCCTGTTTCTTGCAACTTCAACTCCAGCCCAAGGGGAAAGAAATGAGAGTCCCTGAAGTCTTAACTTTGATATTCAAAACACAGAACAGCATTTCTATTCTCCAGATCACAGAAAGCAGACCACAGACTAATTTTAAAAATCTTTGGTATTAGAGATGTTAAAACTGAGGATCTGTGAAAAGCCAGAAATCACATGTCTCCCTTATTACAAAGTAATGGAACAGAATTTGGAAAAACCAGAAAACATCTCCAGGCCCATAAATCAGCCTGGTTGGAGGAAAACACAAATGGCCAGCACCTGGAATGAGCTTTCATCTGGAGCAGGAAAGCAGCCTAAAGAATTGAACTTCAGAGCCAAGACTCCAGACTGTGCACTGTGATTAATGACTTGAGTGAAAGGTCTCAGTTGAGGCTGAACAATTAACTTGTTCTCTTCACATCTCAGAACTCTCCACAGCATAACTATATCTCCCCTGATTGTACATATTTACTAAGATGCAAGCCAGTCTGCGGAGCTTCGAACATGTCATCATCAGACTGTTCCTGACAATGTGGAGAGCCCTGGTATTTGTCAGGACTACTTCAACTGAATCATCTGCAGTGACTCTGCATGTATGTGTCAACCTTTCAGTTCCTTTTGAAGTTTAAGAACCATTGTAAATGAGGCAATGACATTGGCCTCAATCTATCTACACACACACACACACACACACACACACACACACACACACACACACACACACACACACACACACACACACACACACACACACACCAACAGATCCGGGGATATCAAATGGACAGCAC
>CAUYQU010073128.1:0-23931 GCA_963574635.1 Cheracebus regulus
ATCTCTTCCTCTTTCTCTTTCATTTTTTCTTTCTTTTGCTGTTTCTTTCTTTCTCCTTTTCTCTCTTTTTCTAAAATCTCTTCCTCTTCCTTTCTCTCTTTCATTCTTTTTATTCTAAAAAAAAAATAAAATAAAATAAAATAAAATAAAAAATAAAAAAAATACATGCATGCAAAAAGACTGGTAATACTTACAAAAACAGTTATTGAAATAAAAGTAATGCTTGCTTATTGTAAAAATTTTGGGAAAAAAAACAGAATAGGTCCAGATGCAGTGGCTTGTGCCTGTAATCCCAACACTTTGGGAGGCCAAGGCAGGCGGATTACCTGAGATCAGAAGTTCGAGACCAGCCTAGCCAATGTGGTGAAACCCCATGTCTACTAAAAATACAAAATTTGGCCAGTCATGGTGGCATGCATCTTTAATCCCAACTAATCAGGAGGCTGAGGCAGAAGAATTGTTTGAACTCGGAAGGCAGAGGTTGCAGTGAGCCAAGATCACACCACTGCACTCCAGCCTGGGTGAGAGAGTGAGCAAGACTCCATCTCAAAAAAAAAAAAAAATTTAGAAAATATAAATAAGAAAACATAAAAATCACTGACAGTCTCTCAGCTCAGAGATATTTATATTTTTGGTGTATTTTCTTCTAATCTTCTATTTTTTTTTTTTTGAGACAGAGTCCCGCTCTGTCTCCTAGGCTGGAATGCAGTGGCACAATCTTGGCTCATTGCAACCTCCACCTCCCAGGTTCAAGAGATTCTTCTGTCTCAGCCTCCTAAGTAGCTGGGACTACAGATGCGGGTGCGTGCTAATTTTTTTTTGTATTTTTAATAGAGATGGGGTTTCACTATTTTTTTTTTTGTATTTTTAATAGAGATGGGGTTTCACTACACTGGCTAATTTTTTTTTTTGTATTTTTAATAGAGATGGGGTTTCACTATATTGGCCAGGCTGATCTTGAACTTCTGACCTTGTGATCCACCTGCCTCATCCTCCCAAAGTGCTGGGATTACAGGCACGAGCCACTGCACCCACCCTAATCTTCTATTAACAGGTAAACATTCATAATTTAAAAAAATTTAAGATCATATTATAAATGCAATTTTGTACCGTGAAGTATTTACTTAATATTATATATGGTGGACATTTTCTCATTGTTAATTTTTTCTAAAACATAATTACTGGTAATATTCCATCATATATAATTTATTTAAATATTCCATATTGTTGGGCATTTAAGTTGTGTCTGGTTTTCTACTATTTAGGTGGTGTTACATGTAAAAATTTAAAACATTACAGATAAAAGCTTAAATCCCCTTGGATCACCACCTCAATCCTAGTCCCCTCCTCCCTTCCAAGAACATATTCATGTGTTAAAATTAATTTCTAAAACAGAAAGAAAAAAAGAAAATGTTGAAGTCTAAGCAGTAATACATGAAGTTGCCAGCATTAAAATAGCTACTCATATTTAAAAGAAAGGGAAAAAGAAAAAAGGATGCACCAAAAATCTTTCTACAGTAATTTGTAGAAATCTCTGTTTATCTCCTTTAGCTCAACCCTTAGAGAAGTAGAACTAACGGGCCTGGCACGGTGGCTCATGCCCAGCACTTTGGGAGGCCGAGGCAGGCAGATGATGAGGTCAGAAGTTCAAGACCAGCCTGGCCAACATGGTGAAACCCCGTCTCTACTAAAGATACAAAAAAATAATAATAATTAGCCAGGCATGGTGGCGGGCACCTGTAATCCCAGCTACTCAGGAGGCTGAGGCTGGAGAATCACTTGAACCCAGGAGGCAGAGGTTGCAGTGAGCAGAGATCACGCCACTGCACTCCAGCCTGGGAGACAGGGCCAGACTCCATTTCAAAACAAAATAAAATAATAGAAGTAGAACTACTGGGTTAAAGGCTATGACCCTTTAAAGTCCATATTACTTATTGCCAAACTGCTTCCCAGACAGACCATATGAATTTGCATGCTGCCCATCCGCAGCACATGAGAGTGCCTGTCTCGTGGCACCCTCGCCATGCAGTATAATTCTAAAAACAGCATATTTTTCAATTCACTTTGATTTTAAAAATATCTGCCATATGGAACATTTTTCCTTTTTTTGTGGAGTAGGGTGGATGCTGTGAAATCAAACAATAACAGTGTGTCACAAGTCTTAAAATGATGAGGACAGCTATTCATTAGAGGATAAGTACCAGCATGCCACCTTAATATTTTATGCATATGGTTTCCATGAGGGCTCCTGGGAGACAGGGTTCATCGTTCACCTTCCCCAGGAGGCCGTATCAGGCAAGGGCATTACATGACTTTCTTCTCTCCGCGTCCCTCACTCACAGCATACCCAATACAGGACTGAATATAAAATGACAAAAACTTGCTAACATAAACATACATATGAACTGAAAAATGTACTCTTCTATTGAGAGAAACATGCTAAATGCAGAGGCCACAGTGTGACAGCTTGTGTCTGGGCCCCACAGTGATCGGGCAGAAAAGAGCTAACTTTGTTAAAAACCTGCTGTGAGAGGCAAGAAACAAGTCAAGGTACTGCCTTGACCCTCAGTTTCTCCATATGTGAATGGGAGGGGAACTGGAAAAGAATAACCCAGATGGAGAAAAAACAGCACTCACCACTCTTCCTCACCATCTTGCTCCTAACTACTCCTAATTCTATCGTGTCTCCCCAGAACTCCAGCTGTGCCAGCACATGTTGCCTCTGCTCTCCTCCCACTATTCCCACCCTCACCCCACCCCCAAATAGTTCTAGCTCACATGTGCACAAACCCATTTCTCCTTAGCTCAACTAAAATAGGCTGGAATTTTTCAAAATGAAATCCATTCAGAAGCCTAAGAGAAAACACAGCTAAAATAAACAAAAGAAATACATGGGCCAATGCAGTGGCTCACACCTGTAATCCCAGCACTTTGGGAGGCCAAAGCAGGAAGATCAGTTGAGGTTGAGAGCTCAAGACCAGCCTGGCCAAAATGGTGAAACCCCTTCTCTAATAAAAATACAAAAATTAGCCAGGCATGGTGGCGGGTACCAGTAATTCCAGCTACTCAGTAGACTGAGGCACGAGAATCACTTGAACCTGGGTGGTGGTGGTCGCAGTGAGTCGAGATCATGCCACTGCACTCCAGCCTGGGGGGCAGAGTGAAACTGTGTCTCAAAAAGAAAAAAAAAAGAAAAGAAAAAGAAGAAATACATGGAAGCCTTCAAAGCACCGTCAAAGAACTAAAGGCTAGCCACAGATTGGTGCTCTCCTGGCACGGCTTCTGAGTCTTACAAGTCCTGGGTCCCTTTTTCTTCCTCTGTCTGGCTTGGATGCTGACTCAAGCTACCTAGTTATCAAACCTGAGAATGATTTAGGTAGGCACTACTGTTGATCTGGTGGGCTCCCACTCCCTGCCAGTACTTGCCTCATAGTCTTCTTTCTCACTGTGAGCTCCCAGGATATCTCCTCTTCTGGCCCTGGGATGGTTCTGCTTCAATTCATGAAGCCACCCTGGCTCCTAGATAATGTAGCACTTCATCTCTGTACCAAAGATCCTTATCCTGAATGGCAGTCTGAACTCTACTGAGCCTGCAATGCTTCTTTTACCCCTCCTAGAATTCTCAGTGGTTCCTGGCACCACAGCTACCCCCTTTCACGTTGCATGTTCCCCTAAAGCAGGGGTTTTTGGTTTTTCTTTTCTTTTTTTCTTTTTTTCTTTTTTTTTTTTTTGGTGATGGACTCTTGCTCTGTTGGCCAGGCTGGAGTGCATTGGCGCAATCTAGACTCACTGCAACCTCTGCCTCCCGGGTTCAAGTGATTATCCTGTCTCAGCCTCCTGAGTAGCTGGAATTACAGGCACGCACCACCATGCCCATATAACTTTTGTATTTTTAGTAGAGATGGGATTTCACCATGTTGGCCAAGCTGTCTTGAACTCTTGACCTCAAGTGATCCACCCACTTCAGCCTTCCCAAGTGCTGGGATTATAAGCGTGAGCCACTGTGCCAGGCCTAAAGCAGGAATTCCTGGTTGGGAGGGACATGAATGAGCTTCAGAAGATCTATGAATCCCTGAAATTACATCCAAAATTATGTACATGTACATGCATATAAGAATATTTTTATGGGAAGAAGGTTTACAGCTTTCATCAAAAAACCTAAAATGACTCTTGAGCCGCTTACTCAAGCCCCTCCCACTCTGTAGAGTATACTTTTGTTTCAATAAATCTGTGCTTTCATTGCTTCAAAAAAATGTGTTGGTGACCACCTCCCCCCAAAAAGTAAAAAATTCCTTCTCTTGGGAACAATACAGCAGGACCTTGGTAACAAATCCTTCCTGAAATCTGACCCAATGCAGCAAAGGACAAAGTCTATGACTTTAGTCTGTTGCTAAACCTGCCTTACCAAATTTACAGGGTGGTCATGATCTCAGATTCAGGATCTCAGAGGGAAAAGCCTAGAAGTGATTGTTAATCTGCAACTACTATTATGATTCCTTTCTTTTACTGATTAGAGCCACCTACTACAGAGCAGCTTGCCAACTGGTTGGGAGACTTACCTATCTCCATTTCTATGAAAGCTGCTTCATCTGGTAGCGCCCGAGGAATCACTCCAGGGTCACTGAAGCTGGTCCTCAACAGCGTAGCCATGGAGAAAAGAAAGAGCATGGCAGCAAACACAGGGATGGCGGGAGACAGCTGAACAGCCAGGTAGCGACACCTGCAGAAAGGAGGCAATCCAACATTTAATGATACCTACCCTATGTTGATCTCCAATTGTTACCAGTATGTCAGTCTGGCCTCCACAATAGAATGAGCAGCACCTCAAGAGCAGGGACCATGTTTCTTCTCTTGAATTACCCAAAATTCCTAACATATGTCTCTACCCATAGTAGGAGCACAACAAGTAAGTGATTGCTGCCACCTATAACATAGACAAGAGAGTCTCAAGGACCCTCCCTTACCCCCAAGTCCAGTCTCTCCTATCAGCCCACTGGGAGCTACAGTTCCTCTGCCTCAGAAAAGGCTCACACCTAAGAATAGGGAAGCAACTGAGCCTGGATTTGTAAGCAATGCAGGTTGATCTCACTCTGGGAATGTCCAGGGATTTCTATATCCACTGATCTGGCATTCAGGCTGAGCTTGATGAGGAGAGAGAAAAGATGAGGACCAACCAGAAAGCAGGTTCACAGTGTCAGACAGAGAGTATCTCAGCATGCTTCAAGACCAGTGAAAACCTTCAGGGCTGTTCACTGACTCTGCAACATCCATTCCTCTGGTCTCCTCAATTAGCTCAGCTAATAAGTGACTAATGACCATCAGCAAGAGAATAAGAAAATTATTTCCCCTTAGTACCCCTTCCCAACATCATGTTCACTCCCCACTTTCCTCATAATGCACCTTGCAAGCTATTTCTCTTCCTCTCTGGATATCCCAACTCTACTCATCTTTCAGGTGCCAGAGACAGCAATATCATCATTGTCATCATGCGACTATAATTTATTGAGTGCTCACCATAAGCCAGGCACTACAATAGGCTCTTCATCTACATCATCCTTCCTCCCATCCAATTCTCACACTAAATTTATGAAATAGATCCTACTATACCCATTTGATAGATGAAGAATCTGAGACTTAGAGAATTCTTATCTCCTCCAAAAGGCTTATGCTAAGCTACACTAATCTTTCTCTTCTCTACTCCCTGTGGTCCTCACTTTCATAGTCTTGCATTATTTCCTAGCTATTTCTCAGTGTGTTGATGGCATGTCTCTCAACTGGACTTCCTAAGAGCAAGGACCTAGTTTTATTGGACTGGAAATGCTCAGGTTTGAATTCTGGCTCTACCAGCTCCTAGTTGGGTGACTTAATTACCTTCAGTCTCCTTATCCATAAATACATAAAATGAGAATAATAACAGTACTTGATGAGGTCATTGTGTGGATCAAATGCACTAGTATAAATAAAGTGCTTAGAACCGCACTTGACACACAGTAAATACTAAACACTAAGAAAAATGTTAACTATTAGCATTATCATCATGATTCTGTACCTCTCAGAGCTTAATACAAGTAAGGGAACAAAGAAGTTATCAATAAATACTTGTTGATCTGAACTGAATTTCAAACAAAATAAATAGGAATATGTAATGAGAGTTATCACTGACCTATTTTTATCCTCCTCCTCCTGAGGCACATTTCTCCTTGAAAACAGAGTTTTCACTTGGAGGCAGACTGTAAGTGGATGAGCAAGGAGCAGAGGGAGAGCAGAGAAAGTAAGCTAAGAAAAACGCTTACCTCATCAGCATGGGGAGTAAGCAAGCTGCTGGCCATTCAAAGCAAACATTTAACCCCCGGTTATATATTCGCTGCAGCTTTGGAACAACCCTCATGAGGTCCTCCCCTAACTCCCTGTCACACACACAATTGCATGGGGGAACGCAAGCCAAGTTTTATATTAGGCTAAGCATTTTGTCATGAAGGTGAATATATGCACTGAACCTGGAGGATGATTTTAGTGGATTTTTTGTTTGCTTGCTTGCTTATTATTTTTTTCTAGGTCAGTGCAAAAGTATGCTTGCTTATTTTTAACAAAATCCTTCGTTTTAGGTTGCTTTTTAATGATTTACTTCCTTCTCCTAAAAGCCAAGAGTTGGGGGGAAAGTTGGAGAACTGAAGGATCTGGCAGGTGAGTTCAGGGTAATTAAGGTTCTTACATATCACTAGCTTGTGGATTACCCTCTTTTCCACTACTCCTTTTCACTGGTACAGATTAACCAAAAAGGAAATTCAGAAGCGAAAATCACCTTCACTTATCAGGAACCCAAAGTATGCAGGAGGAGCATGAGGCTTCATTTCATGAACAAGCCAAGTGAAATTGCCACACTAACAGCAAACAGGCATCTTCCCAGCCACTGCCCATCACTAAGATCATTCTTGAAAACAAAGAAGTAATGTCTCCAGGACTCAGACTGCCCTGGATGTATAGTCTCCAATCAAAAGCCTTAAAAGAATCAGACCTATCTGATTGGCCACCAAAGAGAGTTTTATTTTTTTATTAAAGGAAAAAGATACAGAGTGAGTAGAACAACCATAAAAAAATTCTAAATTAATGCTGCCCCACTGCACAGAAGGACCCAAGCTTAACTAAGTCCAGTTCAACACCTGCTTGTAGGCCAGACAAAGGACAGCTTAGATTTCAATTATGCTTCGCCATCAAGGATAAAGGTCTCTGTAATCTCCACACAGACCATCTTCTGCACCTGCTAAAACAATCCACTCTGTATGTCAACAAGTACACAACAGGCCTATTGTATTGTTCTCCTACAGAGATGAGGCTATTGGCAGCCAGTCGTCTCTAGTGAGTGGGTGTGGCTGGGAAGCCAGATGTGGAACCAGCAGGCCTTTCCACTCTGAGTAAGGGGAAACTTCAAGCGCCAGCCACTAAGACGATTGTGAACTACAACCCATAGTGTTTGTCTCCAAAAGTTATGATAAAAAAACACCCTCACCGGGGGTATTGGGAAGGGAGGATTGGGAAGATATTTGTCAAAGGACATAAAATTTCAGTAAGGAAGAATAAGTTCACAAGATCTATTGCTCAGCATGGGGATTATGGTTAATAACACTGCATTGTATACTAGAAAATTGCTAGGAGAGTAGATTTTAATCATTCTCACTATTAAAAAAATGATAAGTATGTAAAGTAGTACATACGTTAATTAGCTTGATTTAATTATTCCATATGTATACATGTATCAAAACATCATATTGTATACCAGATATATACATATAACATCTTTGTCATTTTAAAAATACTTCAAAAATATCACCCTAGGCTAATCCCATAATTGCTATAAGCTGGAAGTCTGTCTCTGACAAGAATAAGCTATGTGAAAGTCTGTGGTAATTCCCAATATAGAAAGTCAGGAGTATCCTCAAACATCACTAATTTGTCTTAGGTAAAGACTGGATCAGCGGGGCTCGGTGGCTCACTCCTGTAATCTCAGCACTTTGGGAGGCCGAGGCAGGTGGATCATCTGAGGTCAGGAGTTCAAGACCATCCTGGCCAACATGGTGAAACCCCATCTCTACTAAAAATACAAAAGTTAGCCGGGCGTGGTGGCACGCTCCTGTAATCCCAGCTTACTCAGGAAGCTGAGACAGGAGAATTGCTTGAACCCGTGAGGTGGAGGTTGCAGTATGCTGAGATCGCACCACTGCACTCTAGCCTGGTGACAGAGCAAGACTCTGACTCAAAAAAAAAAAGACTAGATCAGACCTGTAAGCCCCAAACACAAGCTAATTGTTTTTGAAACTCCCTAGAACGTTCCATCTATATCACTACTTGGAATAATAATATCCGTATACTTTAAAACAGAACTCTCCTGTCTTCAAAGTACTAAGAGGCCTTCCTCCTTCTTGGGGATTAGAGTTCCTTTTCTCCCTTGTGAATTTTATAAATGCAACCATGTCCCAACTAAGTCTTCATTTCTGCCACCTGAAGAGATATCATCATTTTAAGTCATTCTCTATAGACTTCTTGTCTGTCCTCAGGCTACCATAGCTGGACTAGACAACTGGCCTCCCACATGTTCCCTCAGGCGGCATAATGGTACTGACCAGCAGGAACCATCAGTGCCAGGCTGGGCTGGTGTGTCACGTCCCATCCCCCATCCCTAGCATGCTAGTTCACTGGAGGGGTGATGATAATGACACAGACTTCAATTCACATGAAAACACTCAAAAGAGATTCATGAGTAGAATGGGTAAGAATCCAAAGAGCTATGCCTTACAGACTGGCAGCTTGGATTGATGTTCTATACAATACTCTGCTTCTAAGTCTCCCTAATAGCTTTCTTGCTATGTTTTTGATTTGTTTGTTCTTTTCTCAGCGTAATCAGTCAGCCAACAAGTATTTGTTGGTCTAACGAATGAAGAACAAGGGAAATAGGAGTTAATTTTGTTGGGGAAAACATAACTGACACATGAAATAGCTAAAGAATAAGATGACTGATAATCAAGTGTAAGAATGGTGACTCAGCCTCTACAGGCTGTAAGTGGTCAGAGAAGAGCTCTGCAGGGGAGCTGCTGCCTGCCTGAAACTGCTCCAGTAGCAGCTGGTAAGTATGGCTTTAAGGAAGAAGGCCCAAGGATCAAAGCCCCATGGTACTCTTTGGTCACACATGAGATAAATAAGCCTTTGCTATAATACCTCTGTGATATGGAGGGCCATCTGTCCTCTTACTACCTACCTGCTACTGGCTGAGTGTCTGTATCCCTGCAAAATTCATATGTTGAAATCTTAACATCCAATATGATGGATTTGGGAGCTGGGGCCTTTGGTGGGTGATTAGGCCATCTAAGGCTCCACCCTCATGAATGGGATTAGCACCCTTATAAAAGAAACCCTGGCAAGCTCTCTGGCTCCTTTGGCCATGTGAACACACAGAGAGAAGACAGCCATCTATGAACCAGAAAGCAGGCCTTTATCAGTCACCAAACCTGCAGGCGTCTTGATCTTGTACTTGCCAGCCTCCAGAACTGTGAGACATACATTTCTGTTGTTTATAAGGCACCCAGTCAATGGTAGTTTCTTACAGCAGCCAGAATACACTAAGACACTACCTCCAGAACACAATAAACATGTAGAACCACCCATAAGACTGTTCCAAGATTCTTCTGATGACCCTCAGAGTCTGCTGAGAGAGAAAGCTTCCCTTAACACTAAAAACATAATTTACAATCAGCCTCCAGATTTACTTCTATGTGAAGGTCAGAAAATGTACAATGCTGTTTTGCTCCAGTAGCAATAAAGAAAATTAACCAAACAGGGACATTTTCAATTCTGAGGTGAGAAGCCATCCTCTCAGAGAGGAAGATCAAAATCTCTACCCAGGCAAACCTGCTCAGTAGTTTCCAAATTTCAGTTATGATAACGAAGTTCCAATTTCAATTACAATATATCCCTGCTTGAGAACTTAGAACCATTCACTGCTGCCTATTATATTATGCCCCAAACTCCACAGGTCAGTATTCCCAGGCTCTCCATTAACTGACTTTATCTAATCACCATCAAAAGGCCCCTGTCTTCTCCGCTCCATTCCAGAAGCATCCCACTAATTAATTACCCTGAATTAGCTAGCTTCTTGCTACTGCAAGTAGCATAAGGTACCTCCTTTGTTCTTAAGCACAACACCAGCTCTGGCATCTCTGAGGAGAAAGATTTAGGAGTCTCTTCTTTCCCCCAGTAACATCTCAAGTGATGTCAGCATGTTGAGGAACATCCCTGTTCTCTGGGCTTGCTTTTCCCAAAACAGAGGATCACTATATTTAATTAAGACTCATCCTCAATAGATGGGAGAGGCTTTCAGTGGAAACTGACAATGTGAAACTCATTACCACAAAAGGTAATAGAGGCTGAAAATGTAGAGAAATTCTGAATGATAGAACCATAAAGAATTATTAAAGGAGCCAGGCATGGTGGCTCACAACTGTAATCCCAGCACTTTGGGAGGCCAAGGCCACTTGAGCTCAGGAGTTCAAGATCAGCCTGAGCAACATGGCGAGATCCTGTCTCTACAAAAATACAAAAACTAGTTAGGCATAATGGCTCACGCCTGTAGTCCTAGATACTTGGGAGGCTGAGGTGGGAGGACTGTATGAGCCCAGGAGGCGGAGGTTACAGTGAGCCAAGATTACGCCACTGCACTCCAGCCTAGGCAACAGAGGGAGACCCTATCTAAAAAAAAAAGAGAAAAAAAAAGAATTATTAAAGGAAAGCAAACTGTTCAGGAGACACAACCCAACTCTTCCTCAAGGAACATACTTTATTGCGCAGTTAAGTTTAGCTAAGCACTGTAATAGACTGATATGAAAGAGACTACTATGCCTTTCTAAAACTCATTTGGTTACCCAAGTCACAGACAGAATCCATAGGTAGATAAAGCCAAGACTGACCTCCATAAAGTCATTCTCCAGAGAATGCACTCTTGGTTAGACAGCACAATATAGTCACTTTTTCCTCTTCCCAATCTCACCTAAAGATGATTTTCAGGAACCTGGACCTTGTCACTGTGGGCACTAACATTCTGGCATGCCAAAGTTTGGCTTTGGTCTACATAGTCTTATGTCTCCTCAAACCTAGTAAGTTCGTATTATCGGGTCTGCTTTTTCCATCTGTCTGCCAGGACACGCTGCCCCTTTCGTTTCGTTTCGTTTCTTTTCTTTCTTTCTTTCTTTCTTTTTTTTTTTTTGTGATGGAGTTTTGCTCTTGTTGCCCAGGCTAGAAAGCAATGGCACGATCTTAGCTCACTGCAATCTCTGCGTCCCTGGTTCAAGCGATTCTCCTGCCTCAGCTTCCCAAGTAGCTGGGATTACAGGCACCCACCACCACGCCAGCTAATTTTTTGTATTTTTAGTAGAGACAGGGTTTCACCATGTTGGCCAGGCTGGTCTCGAACTCTTAACCTCAAGTGATCCACCTGCCCCGGCCTCCCAAGGTGTTGGGGTTATAGGCGTGAGCCACCGCGCCTGGTCCACACTTTCCCTTTCATCAGGGTAACTCACAAGGTAACAATGTATGGAGCATACATTGCTCGATTTTTCTCCAAGCCATCCTCATCTTGGCAGCAGGGACCAGGAGTGGCTATAGCAGTGATGATCTCTCGTTAACTCACAAAGCTCCTAATGGGCTTCCCTGTTCCTGCAAGGCTACCACAGATGCCACACCATAATACCATCAGTTCTCTGCAAAGATGCCTTCATTTTCTAGGAGCATGAGCTTGAGAGACCCAAAGAGCCTAGATGCCATTGGGTAACACACACACTAGCTCCCAAGAATCTGGAATATGTTGGTCTAGTATTTGGTACTATGTATGCTTTACTAAAGCATGTGCGTTTGAGTGTCTTCAGGATTCCATAGCCAAAGGGTAACAATGAACAATGAGATGAAAGGTAGAAATTAGAAGAAAAAGCCTTGAAACAGTATAGAGACATTGGCTGGCCAACTCATCTTGATGAAGGAACCTCACTTCTGTGGGCCTGGTTTCCTCACCCATACAAGGATGGAGATAGTCTCCAAAGCCCTTTCCAGCTTTACCATCCTATGATTCTGTGGGTCAGGATTGTGAAATTTTAAGTAACATCCAGAATTTTTTAATTCAGCAACACTTATTGGCCATCTACTCTATATAAGCCATGGTAGAGAGCACTGCAGGGGCTACACAGTCATAGGACGTAGTGTCTGACCTTGAAAGAGACTAGCTGCAGGGGACAACAACAGTGAGAAATGTAATCACCATAGAGCTCCAAAATATAAGAAATGTCAGATGATTATTTGTTGAATGAATGGTGTGTACAATTAGCCCAATGAATGCAGAAGTTACTGGAAAGGTTTCATGAAGAAAGACTCAAGAAAGAACCTGAAAGAGGGGCAGCATTTGGATAGGCTAGAAAAGTAGGACTATTGATTACTAAGCAGTGTTACAAAGCTGTTTTCAGTTCATCCAATTCAATGACTCTTCTGCCAATACATCAAAAGCTCCAATGAGGACCAATCTGACAGAATCTGGTCTAACAGTGCCTTGATAAGACCTTCTTCATATACAGAGGACACAGTGAGAGCATAAGCACTGATTATAGCAGCAAACTGCTTCTGCTTCAGGAGTCAAGAGTCACCCAGTCATTCTTGCCACAGGAAAAGTCTGGGGGCCCTGACCCCACTAGTGGCCTGGTCAGAAAGCTAAAAGAGAATGCTGGATGCCAATTCCAGGAGACAGTGCACTTATTCCTTTCTCCAGGATCACACTTTATCAGGAAGTTGAATTTGACTGAATACCACAATAGCCTTTCAGTAGCTGGATAGCTCTTGGGTTGTCAGCGACACTTCAGGCTTAGCTGGCAGCTACGTGTTCATCACACAAGCTGGACAGAGCTTGAGCAGAAAGAACTGGAAATTGTTCATGTGCTCAAAGTTAAAACTGGCAATACACACTCACATTTCCTAAATAACTCACCCTAAGAATTAATTAGAAAATCCTTTAAGCATTATACCATTTCACTCTGCTTTTAAATTTAAATATGTTTACCATGAATACAAGCATATTAAATATGGCTACCTACTGGTAATCTATAATCTCCTATTTGAATCTTCCAGACAGACACAGAGTTACACAGAATTTCAGGTTCTTGGAGTTGCAAGAGGCTTAGTGAATATTTCGCCAAATATCTACTCTGTGACAGCAGCCCTGAGAGAGGCCCCCCAGCTTCTTCAGAAACACTTCTAACAGGTGGGGCACGGTGGCTCATGCTTGTAATCCCAGCACTTGGGGAGGCTGAAGTGGGTAGATCACTTGAGATGAGGAGTTTGAGACAACTCTGGCCAACATGGTGAAACCCTGTCTCTGCTGAAAATACAAAAATTATTTGTATTTGGCAGGTGTCTGCAATCCTAGCTACTAGGGAGGCTGAGGCAGGAGAATCACTTGAACCTAGGAGGTAGAGGTTGCATGAGCAGAGATCATATCACTGCACTGTAGCCTGGGTGATGGAGCCAGACTGTCTCAAAAAAAAAAAAAACACCACTAACAATACAGAGCTAACTGTCCGCAGGATGGACAACCCTTTTTTGTTTTATGTATTCAATCTACTGTCTGTCCACTGAAAATCACAGGTCGCTCCTTTAAAGTCTCCTAGAAGATATGTAAAGGCATAATCCAAAAATAAAAGGACATCCGCCAGCACTGCTAACACTGTGCGTTTTTCATTAAGGGGCACCCACATGCCTGACCAAGCTTCTTAAGCCATCTGGCTGGCCCAGAGCTGTGCTGCAGGCAGCTATAAATCAACTCACACTTGTTCCCAAGCACCTGCTGCAAGCAGGATCCTGCTACTAAAATGCAGATCCAGATGTGCCTCAAGATTTGAACTATCTTCCTACAAGGCAAAAATGCAGCAGCCAGAGGATGTGGAGTCTCTACTCCTGGGCAATATAAGAATGAAAATAGATCACCATTTGTCTATTCAGACACCTTCACCTGCCCGAAGGCAAGGGCCTGGATCAGCTGATTTCCTGAGGCCCCTCACTAAGTTCTTTGTTTTTTGTTTCTTGTTTTTTTTTGAGACGAAGTCTCACTTTGTCACCCATGCTGTGATCTCAGCTCTCTGCAACTTCCTCCTCCAAGGTTCAAGGGATTCTCCTGCCTCAGTCTTCCGAGTAGCTGGGACTACAGGCACACAACATCCACACCAAGCTAATTTTTGTATTTTTAGTAGAGACAGGGTTTCACCATGTTGGGCAGGCTGGTCTCAAACTCCTGACCTCAAGTGATCTGCCTAACCTCCCCAAGTGCTGGGATTACAGGCATGAGCCACTGCGCTAAGTTCTAATACTAACAAAGGAGCCCACATTCTGCTCCCCAAACCCTGCGCCTACTATATGGTGGACAGGAAATTATAGACGCCAAAGAAAAAGGCCAACCAGAAAGAGACTTCATTCCTCAGAGGCATGCTCATGTACCTTATACAACCTGTCACTGGCTAGGCACCAGGCAGCCACCACCTAAAGTGTCTATGTGTCTCCATATGACAGACACACACACATACATAAGCACACACATTCACAAACACAAATTCCACCATTCTCAGTACAAAGTATTCGTCAGCAGGGTCCTCTCCTCTTCGGTCATATTTACACCTCCCCACTCCACTCCTCTGCTATCACATTCACTTCCTTCTCCTTCTTCCCACTACTCCCTCCTCCAGTCGTATCTTCAAAAATACTTAGTCTTTCACACAGACAGCTGGAACTCAAGGAAGTTTTACTAACAACCCCGCCCTTCAAAATGCAAGAAATAACCGGGGGAGGTGGGGAAGTCATCATGGTAGAAAACTCAACCTGCCTCTGTCAAAGGTAACTTGGCTAATTACAAGCTTCATCCCACCAGCGGTATTCTTCAGAGGCCTACAGGAGCCTCGGTGGAACAGATTCCAATCAGATTCTTCTGCTGCCTCCCAGATACAAAAAGGGACAAATGGCAATAGCTCCAAATTTCAGGTACCCCTGGCCAGTCAAACCAGAGGTCTCCTGGGCCCAGAACTACCAACTCACTCAAAGCCTGGGAACAAGGCTCATCTCTGTTTGGAATGGTTGCAATAATAAAAATTTAACCATGGGGTGGGGACAAAAAGAGCAAAAGAGAGGATGAATGATAAAGAACAGAGGTCAGCTTTGCACTTCCAAGAAGCAGCAGGATAGGAATGAGGCAAGGAAAACTTGGAGAGAAGGGTGAGGAGAAGGAAAAATGATTTTTAATGTTAGGGGCTTATGCCTGGCTGACTACACATCCTCAGTGGTGCCACACACAAGCACGTGAGTGCACACACGCACACACACACTCACTCAGTCAGGAAACTCAAACTGGAAAGCAAATAAGAACCTTCAGCAACCTGCCTGACTTAGCCAAATACTTCACAAAGTCAGCCGCAGCAGTAGCAGCAGCAAAAAGACCTTTAACAAAGAGTTCCTCTGACCTTACTTTCCCAACCCCGTTATAAACTGGGTTCCCCTCCTCCCCCTGCTATTACTCAAGCCAGCTGCAACCATCCAAAAGTCTGGTAAAGTAGCCTGAAAATCACTCTGGGTGCACCGGGAAAGCCTGAAGCCCTCATAGAAGGACAAAAATGAGCCCCAAGGGACCAGAGCTCATTTTAATTCCCGACTAAGCCAGCCAAGGCGCCCCTTCCTACCTCCCATGGCCACACCCCAGCATGAGAGCTCCATTTCCAGGTCACCCATGTACACACACCATAGCAGGCTCACCTCAGGTATGGCTCACAGTCTACACACACACCTATTGGCTCTCAAGGGCCTCCTCAGAGTAATCCCAAAACAATTAGCACTGCTCCTGTCCCTAGAGTGTAGAGCATTCTCAGCACACCCAGGAGACACGCCAGAGTGCCCTAGAATCCAACCAGCCACCTCCCCTAGAGACATGACCTACACAGACTTCAAACAGTGGCTCGAGTACTAGGTATTACACCACAGAAAAAAATCACTCCAAGGCTGGTACCAGGCATACACAGAATATAGAGTTGTTTATGTTGAGCGATTTTGAGGGAAAGAAAGAGCAACTCACTTCAAATAAGCACATATGTGCCACACACACAACCAGCAGGTGGTCCAGCTGAGGCTGGAACCAATCCCTAGGTTCCTAATTCAGTCGGCTTTCCACTGTAACTAGCTGAGAGCCGAGCCTTAAGGAAACAGGACCCAGAATAACAAAATGGGTGAGGATTGCTGAGTGATGTAAACAATGAGAGGTGGCCTTAGGTCTGTGTGCAGGGGAGGCAATCTGTCATTCAGCTCCTAAGGAGACCACTAAAAGGGACAGGTGAGTAATTAAGACAAAATTCCTTATTTCCCAAGTCTGTCAAGGGTAGCCCCAAATCAGTACTACAAAATTGGTATCAAAAATATTGGTCTTTTTAGGAAGCGATGACCACGAAGCAATGAATTAAGTTGGCATCATCTACAGACATTGCTCAAGAGGACGGTAAAGTCATCCAAGGACCAGCCCCAAACTCCCCAGAAAGCAGTTCTTCCCCTGGAACCAAAGTAACCATAATCAGGCAACTCTACTCAACTGAAACTCACTCAAAGGCGAAGAAGAGTGTACATGTCCCCAGGATGAGGAAAAGGGTCAGGTAGAAAATGCCCTTTTGCCGGGCCATCATGACGCGGCCATCACAGCAAAAGGTGTTCCTGCCTGGGAGTTTCTCCCATTTCCGTGTCACCTTCTTTCTCACCACCATCACAGACATGATTGGAATTCCTGCTCCAAAATGTGTTTTGCGATTATGCGAGAGAAGAAACAGAGGCTGAGTCCAGCTTTGAAATCACGTTGCCTGCTATTGCTGCCGCTGGGTCAAACATCATCAAAAGTCCAATTGCTACCCCTAAGAAAAAGCATAAAAAGAAAAAAAAATGAGGCAAGAATAAGAAAATACGGTTCAACCCTCCTTTCCCAGAGGCAGAAAGTTGAAAACTGACTGAAGGGGTGGGGATGGGGAAGTGGGAAAAGTTTATTTCCAATTCGTGTTTGTCCTCTAAAAGAAATGATGAAAGGTTCTCAAAAAAGGGAAGGGGCTAGTATTTCTTCTTAAATAAGCCTCTATGCTTCCAATCTAATGCTGATGATCTATCTGATCATCACAGAACCTTGGAATTAGGATTCTATAGGTGATCGTGCCAATTATTAATACTTTGCTTTGTAAATGAGTAAACTGAGGCCAGAGAGAAGAAATAACTTATCCAGAGTCACACAGCAGCTATGCTGATCCAGTCAAGGGCATGTCCCACTATGCCACAATGTTCTTTCAACATCATTAAAAGGACTCTAAAAATAATAGTAGAGTTTCTGTCCTCATAAAGCCTCCCTCCCTTCCTCCACTTCACCTTCTTTCTTCAATTAGCCACTCGAATATGAATCACAGCAGGGAACAAGTCACCCTCCGGCGGGGCCAGGAGGTTCTGGACGCTCTGTGCACCTACGTGCATTGTATTTACACAAAACAGATTTCCCTTCAACAAACCCCTTGCAACTTCCTGAGCTCGGGAAATGAAACAATCTGGCTGGTCTAGCCTAACATTTGTGGGAATCTTAATGAAACCACATCAGAGACCTATAGGTGAAAGGCTGACTTAAAAGCAGGAGAGATTCTGGAACGGTTGGTGACTGCTGATGGCTGGTTGGGGGGTGGGGAATGGTATAGCAGCTAAGAAAAGTCACAAGGGCGCTTTCTGGGACATGTCCTAAGTACCATCTCTACTCAGCATCCTGAATTCCCAGGCCCAGCCTTTCTCAGCCCCTGCCACCCTTCTCCTCCGCTCAGGTGTGGTGCTGTGGCCTCTATTTACTGACACCACATGCCCCACGCTGGCTGGACTGAGGCGGAAGCCTGCAGCCCGACGGACGGAGGGAGAAACAGCCAACTCGAGATCATTCCCGGGCTGGAGAGGGCAAAGGTCCAAAAACAGCCTAGGAACGGAGCAGGGAAACAAGATAGAAGGCTCCGGGAAAGGGAGGGGGCCCGGAGGTGCAGAAAACCCCATCCTTTGTGTAAAACTAACCTGGAAGACAATCTCCTCCCGATAAACCGGCTCAGCGGGAGAAGGAAGACCAGGAAAGGGGAGCTGGCCTGGAAGAACAAAGATCAAAATCCGTCGGTAAGCAGCAACCGGCTCCCCAGCCGGGGGCCGGAGGCCAGAGTCCGGGGCCGGGCCGCGGGCGCGGCCTCGCGAGGCCCGCCCTGCCTCCGACACGCCGCGGACCACCGCCCCAGGCAGGTTGGGACGCGCGCCACATCCACACGCACACGCAGGCACACGCTCGTACACACTCACACACGCCCCGCCACGTGTAGTCACCCCGGGCCAGGGGCTCGGCGGCTGCCGAGTTGAGAAGGGCGGTGCCGACGTCCCCGCGTGCCGGCGCCGCTGATGGGGAGGCAGCCCACCCAGCAGCCGAGCCCGGGAGACCCCCGCCCCCACCCCTCGTTACCTGAACCTCGGAGACCCAACTCGGCCGGCAGCTGATGGCAGGAAACGGACAGTCCCAGGGGATCGCGTCGGCCGCCAAAGGTGGCAGCGACTTCTCCTCCCCCGGCCAAGAGGCTGGCTGTTCCTGACAAGGGGCCCCAGTGGTCGGGGCCCTAAACCAGCTGTGGCTACCGCCCACCGCTGGCCGAATGGAACGCTCCTCACGTCACCAGGTCGCTCCAGTAGTTGCTCACCCTCCATTGGCCGATCGGCGTCGGTGCCTCCGCCCCGGCCTCCCGTATCCCGAACTGCCATTGGCTATGCCGAACGCCACTCGACGATGCCTCCGCCCACTCCTCCACCCATCTCCCTGCTGCATGCCCACCTGCCAAGCCACTGCCAGCCTCTCTTTGCGGTCTGAGCGCCAGTATGTGAAGTGTTGCCTTCTATTAATATAGTTACGCAGAGACGGAGGTGAAGGGTAGTGCCGATGGGACAGCGAAGGGTGGAACCTGCCTACACACACACACACACACACACACACACACACAGTGAGATGCTGAAGCAACACTAGCTCACAGATCCGCGTGCTCTCCCCAAACTAGGTCTCCCGTGGGCCTCTCCAGCCCTATTTGCATTAAAATCAACCGCAGCTTGAGATTTTACTCTTTATCGCCATAAAAACAAGCCTTCTGCCTCCCAAGTCTCATTCAGTAGCCAGGGACCCCATATCTGTCCCAATCACCCTAGCCTCCATCTCTAAGGCTTTCACATCAAAACACACAAACAAGCATTAAAAGGATGTTGTAAAGGATAAACGTTCTCAAGAACATAGTATCATTTTGCGGCACCTAAAACAACTAATTGACATTAATGGAGGTAAAGAAACTCCACTGAAAGGACATAAATTCTTCCAGGTAGGTAATGAAGTAAAGATTGCCAAAAAGATTGTAAATTTTTATTCGGTTTAGAGAGCTTATGATAATCAAGGGGAGAATCCAATGCAGAATTCCCACCCGTCAGATTGATTCTTTCCTTCTGCCACCCAGCTCGGCATTACTACCACCATGAGCCACCGTTACTCATCCGAGTGAGCTGCATGCATTAAAAGTTTAGATTGGACCGGGTACAGTGGCTCACTCCTGTAATCCCAGCACTTTGAGAGGCCGAGGCAGGTGGATCACCTGAGGTCAGGATTTCAAGACCAGCCTGGCCAACAAAGCGAAAACCCGTCTCTACTAAAAATACAAAAGTTAGCCAGGTGCACTGGCACTCGCCTGTAGTCCCAGCTACTAGGGAGGCTGAGGCAGGAGGATTACTTGAACCCAGAAGGTGAAGGTAGCAGTGACCCAAGATCATGCCATTTCACTCCAGCCTGGGTGACAAACGAGATTCTGTCTCAAAGGAAAAAAAATGCTAGATTGAAGTGGGGAAACAATTGAGAACCACAGTATTATAGAGTGACTTTAAAAGACACTAGGTCTGTTTTCACTAGTATGGCTCTTGCCTTCCAAATATAAGAGGAAATATGAGAAAAGGTTGAAGGTGGCGTCTCCTTTCCAAATGTAAGAAGAAATATGAGAAAAGGTTGAAGATTTGAGGAGAATGCCTACATTACCAGCCTAGGTTTTCCTAAGCATGACAAAAATGTCAAAGCTTTAGAAATTTGGTATTTGGAATTAGTACAGAAGAGACCGCCAAAGCGCTTCCTGAGGCAGTTGTTTGTTAGTTGAAGGACCACGTACCTGGTCAAGAACTAGTTTTCCTTTATAGTATTTGCGTCCCACACGATATGAAACAAAAAGCTACATAATAATTACATTTGACACTTTCATGGCACCCTTCAATCAACATTTTAAAAGGATTTTAAAAATCACTAGGTAATTCTGAGATGTGTAGTAATTAATTTGCAGGGAAGGTTTGTCTTTACAAAGCTTCCATTGTTCCTTAGCACTCATGCTGATTATAATCATTGGTTTATTCCTCATGGAGCCTATGATCAGTATCATTGCCTCCAATTCTCCCACTTTGAATTCTGGAGGGTGCTGGTATTGCATGCACTTAGTATGGGAGGGAAGAGAACCTCCCTAAACCTCATCAGCTCTCTGGATTTCCAAGCCTGTGGATATCAGATGCCCTTAGAAATAGTATGATCATCCCAGCTGCCACCCTTCTGACTATGGAGCAGTGAAAAAGAAGCCTCTGCAGCACTCAAACATATTTTCTCCATAGCTCAGGTGCAGGTGAAGCCTGAGGAGTCCTGGAATCGATGTGTCATGGCAACGCATTCCTGAGCTCTGCCCCTCCCTGCTCCGGGTCACATTCCCTCTGGGATTAAGTGGCTATATGAGTCAGGCTTGTATTATTACAATCTGTTATTATTTGTGCTCACCACTCAAAGAAAAATAAGGAAAATGTATGTGGACAAACATCTCATAGTACTTCCTTCTATGTAATTACATCATTTTATATAATTCTTAAAGTCTTAATACACACACACAACTAAATTGTGACTATAAACTGAGACTGTTTTTTCCTATTTTTTTTCTCTTCTTTTTTCAACAGACTTCCCACTTTTTACATCCAAGTCAGAGCTGGATCTTTTGAAAAGAGGTTATAGGTCGGGCACAGTGGCTCATCTCTGTAATCCCTGCACTTTGGGAAGCCAAGGTGGGCGGATCACTTGAGGACAGGAGTTTGAGACCTGCCTGGCCAACATGGTGAAACCCCATCTTTAATAAAATTAAAAATTACCTGGGCGTGGTGGCAAGTGCTGGTAATCCCAGCTACTCAGGAGGCTGCAGCATGAGGATCACTTGAACCTGGGAGGCAGAGGTTGCAGTGAGCCCAGATCACACCACTGCACTCTAGCCTGGAGGACAGAGCGAGACTCAGTCTCACAAAAAAAAAAAGAAGAAAAAGAAAGAAAGAAAGAGAGAGAGGCAGAAAGAAAGAAAGAAAAGAAGAAAGAAAGAAAGAAAGAAAGAAAGAAAGAAAGAAAGAAAGAAAGAAAAAGGAAGGAAGGAAGGAAAAAAAGAAAAAAGAAAAGGGGTTATAGTCATGTGACAAGCACTAGAAACACCGCAAGAATCAAGGTATAGCCTTCCAATTTATAAGTCAGCTCCCTGTGTTATACATATGCTGGAGTACTTGTTTAAAAATACCTGTCTCCATATTTATGCTGTGTGTGTGTGTGTGTGTGTGTGTGTGTGTTCGTGTGTGTGTGTGTGTGTAGGTGTAGGTATAATGTGCTGTTTTATCCTGAGTGCCACCACTGGGTTGAAGCTTTCCTCTTAGTGTTGCTTCAAAGACTCTCTACTGTAACCACCCAGAGACCCATTCAGTACTACATCCAGGAGCAGACACAAAGCATCAGCCCCTCTCCTGCATTTGAGCTCATGATAGCTCCTTTTTTCTCTATTTTCTGTAGACTCAAACTTGCCATGTCCCCTTGCCCTCCACCTTCCACACACGGCCATTTCCACCCCACCTTCCTGACTTGCAGGTCTCTCTCTGCTTTCTGGCTATAAATATATGTGTGTGTAGAATGAATTGATGCACAAAAGAATGAGCCACAGAATGCCCTACCCACTTATGATGAGCTAGCATTCTTAAGCAACATCTGTTTCTCTGAGGCCTGGGCTGCTATCACTGACATAGAAGAGATAGGATGGTAGGTAGCACAGAAAGCACGTAAGTCTTACGGCCAGACAGACCTAGGTTCAAATCCTGGCTCTGCTACTTAATAGCTTGTATAACCTTTGGCAAGTAATTTATCCTTTCTGAGACTATTTCCTCATCTGTAAAATAAAGCTAATACCTACTTCATAGAGTTATAAAGGGAATTGCGTGCTAACTGTCTGGCATGGAAGAGAGACACAGTCAATGCTGTATGTTATGATGACATCTCCATTACTGGCCCCTTCCACCTCCCTCTTTTAGCCACCCTGCTGACTGGGGATAGAAAGGTAGAAAAAATGAGACCCATTCTTCACTTTATAGAATACTTGCCATCCGTGTGCCACCATGTTTTCATAGCCTCTAAATTCATCACTGAATTGAATCCTTATCTGACTGGGTTTCCCACTCCCACACCCCACCCGGGACTGGGGAAAGCCTGGATAGTAATCTTGTTCTAGTAAAATGGCTCATCCTTAGCTTCATCTTCTCAAGTAAATCATTGACATTGCTGCCACATTATCTGTTTCAACAGGCAAAAAGTAAATGGGATTCCTTTCACTGAGCACCTCCTATGTTCGCAGCCCTGTGCTAAGATTGTTGGCTTCTCTTGGGGACTGAGCACCACCTTAAAGACGTCCTCACATGGCCAGGCACGGTGCCTCATGCCTGGCGGGCATATCACGGTCAGGAGTTCAAGACCAGCCTGACCAACCAACCTGATGGGGCGAAACCCCATCTCTAATAAAAATATAAAACTCAGCTGGGCTTGGTGGCAGGTGCCTGTAATCCCAGCTGCTCAGGAGGATGAGCACAAGAATCGCTGGAACCCAGGAGGCAAAGGTTGCAGTGAGCTGAGATTGCACTACTGCACTCCAGCCTGGGCAACAGAGCAAGACTCCATCTCAAAAACAAACAAAAAAGATAGCCTTGCATGAAAGCCAAACATGCAGAAAGCCCCTCAGAAAAACAGCCTGGGATGGCCAGAAAAGTGTTCATCACAATGCAATTGAACTGCCCAAACCCAGGTCTCTGTTTCTGCCTCAGATGGCATGGCTGCTCCCACTGGTTCCCAATGTGACTTCATCTCTAGACTGTGGATTTCTGACTCCACCTGGGATGGTTTTAGGTCCTATGCTTGAATCCTCAACACTAGCCCTAAGACAATCCTCTCATTAAACGAGCATGATAACAGCAATAGAGACCATTTATTGTGGACCTCCTCTGAGCCAGGGATTGTACTAGGTGCTTTATACAATTAGATTCTCAGATTAGGGCCTAAACTTGATGTGCAAGTGAGAGCATCTGATACTGACCTGGCACAGCCCTAGCCTCTGACTCTGCGCAGCTATCTCATTCCACGAACTGACCTCAATCACTGTGCAGCCCAAAAATAGAACCAGTTTATCAGTCAATCATGAAGTATGTATTAAGCAGCCACAGTTTGCCCAGCCCATACTAGGCACTATGGGAAATATCAAGGAAGTAATGACATGATCCCAGCCTCCAAGGAACTTAAAATATTCTAAGGGCAAAAAGACTAGCACCTATGAAGTCATTAAAGATAAATACAAAACAGTGCAGAGTCAAATTCTCAACCATGCATAGCAGAGTCTCCAACGTCTTAAGGTGATCTTGCCTCAAAAGGTTGTGGCCTCTCAAATACTATTGGTAGAAGAGTAAATTGGTAAAAGTCTTTCAGAGGGACTATTTGGCAGT
>CAUYQU010073130.1:0-16896 GCA_963574635.1 Cheracebus regulus
CTACTGCACTCCAACCTGGATGACAAGAGCAAGACTCCTTATCAAAAAAAAAAAAGAAGAAGAAGAATTTTATTCTTTTTAATGGCTGAACAATATTCCATTGTCTGTATATACCAAATTTGTTTATCTAGTCATCCATCAGTGGCTATTGTGAGTAATGCTGCTATGAACATTGGTGTACAAATATCTGTTCTAATCTCTGCTTCCCATTCTTTTGGGTATATACTAGAAGTGGAATTGCTAGATGATACGGTAGCTCAGTGTTTAATTTTTTTAAATTATCTATATTTTTTGTAGAGATGAGGTCTTACTGTGTTGCCCAGGATAGTCTCAACCTCCTGGCCTCAAGCAGTCCTCCCATCTCAGCCTCCCAAAGTGCTGGGATTACAGACATGAGCCACTGCCTGTAGCTCAATGTTAGTTTTTTGTGGAACGGCCATACTGTTTTCATGGAAGGCTACACCATTTTACAATCACACCAGCAATGTACAAGGGTTCCAATTACTCCATGTCCTCACTGATACTTCTTTTCTAATTTTGCTTTTGTCTTTGATAATGGCCATCCTAATGTGTGTCAAGTGGAATCTCACTGTGGTTTTGATTTGCAGTTCTGTAATGAGGTTGAGGGTCTTTTCATGTGCTCAGCAGCCATTTGTATAGCTTCTTTGGAGAAAGGGCCATTCAAGTGCTTTGCCCATTTAATTGGGCTATTCATTTGATTTTGCAGTGAGTTGTGGGAACTCTTTCACTCCATCTTAATTACGATGGTTTTCTATGTCTCGAAATCTGGTAGAGGACAAGCTCCCAACCCCAACACACACCTGTCTGTTGCTCTTGTTTAAAAGTGGTTTGTTATTGTTTGGCACTTGGCTCTTCCCTATAAGTTTTGGAATCGGCATGATCAGATCAGTTCCTTTTTAAAAACCTGTTAGGATTTTGATTGGAATTGCCTAGAATATACAATTTAGGGAGAACAGATGTATTTACAACATTGCGTCTTTCTGTCGTGAACATACTCTCTCTCCATTTATTAGTTCTTTAATATCTTTCAGTAAAGTTTTACCGTATTTTCCATAAATAGTTTTCACATGTTTTGTTAGATTTATTTCTGGGTATTTGATATTTATTCATGCTATTATAGATGGTATCATTCAAAATTACATTTCTTTTTTTTTTCCCTGAGATAGAGTCTCACTCTGTCACCCAGGCTGGAGTGCAGTGGTGTGATCTCAGCTCACTGCAACCTCAGCTTCTTGGGTTCAAGCGATTCTCATGCCTCAGCCTCCCAAGTAGCTGGGACTACAGGTGTATGCCATCATATCTGCCTAATTTTTGTATTTTTAGGAAAGACGAGGTTTTGCCATGTTGCCCAGGCTGGTCTTGAGCTCCTGACCTCAGGTGATTCACCTGCCTTGGCCTCCCAAAGTGCTGGGATTACAGGTGTGAGCCACTGCACTTGCCCGGAATCTGGGCTGGGTGAGTATCTCTTTGAAAGGCTCACTCTCAAGCACGACTAAGAGCCTCCTGAGCCCAGCAACTTCTGAAGGGCCCCTTGCAAAGTAACAGGGCTTCTGCCTAAGCCTCTCCTTCCAGCCACTAGGCAGCTTTCTAACTACCCTAACAAGGCTTAGACCAAATGGAAATAAAGCTTTCTGAAGCAAAAAAAAAAAAAAAAAAAGGTCGGGCATGGTGGCTCAGCCTGTAATCCCAGCAATTTGGGAGGCCAAGGCAGACGGATCACCTGAGGTCAGGAGTTTGAGACCAGCCTGACCAACATGGAAAAGCCCTGTCTCTACTAAAAATACAAAACTAGCTGGGTGTGGTGGTGCATGCCTGTAATCCCAGCAACTTGGGAGGCTGAGGCATGAGAATCGCTTGAACCCAGGAAGCGGAGGTTGCAGTGAGCCGAGATTGTGGCATTGTACTCCAGTCTGGGCAGCAAGAGCGAAACTTCATCTCAAAAAAAAAGAAAGAAAGAAGAAAAGAAGAACAGAGCCTAAGCTTCAGGGAAAACTCTGTTTTTATGATTAGGTTTGCTGAAAAATGGCCAGCTGTGTAGAAATGTGACTGGACAAAAGAGAGTGATCTAATGCTCATAGACTGATGGGAACAGAAGGCCCAACAGAGCCTGTCTGTCCAGATTCTTTTTTTCCATAGAGACATGGTCTCACTGTGTTGTCCAGGCTGTTCTTGAACTCCTGCCTCAAGGGGTTCTTTTGCTCCAGCCTCCTAAATTGCTATGATTACAGGCATGAGCTACCATGCCTGGCCCTGTGCAGATTCTTCTTGGTCTCTCTGTGTCACATTCTTTTACCTGGAGTGTAGAATAGGACCTCTTTTGGAATGAAGGTCTTATGATTTACTATCAGAAAAGGTAGACAATTTCTTGATGGCTAGCTCTTATACAGAATTGCAAGGGAAAGTTAGAGTAGTATTTCTAGGTCTTATGACTGGCTTTGAGAGAAGGGGGTTCTAGTTCCTATGACCTGCCTTAGGGAAGAGGAATTCTGGTTTCTATGGCCTGCCCTAGGGGAGTGGGGAATAGGAGAAATGGGGAGAGAAAAAGGTCAGACATCTTGCTTCAGAGCCCCCTCCAATGTCCTTCAGTTCAAACTACTCAGCATGACAAAGCACCAAACTTTGGGCTATCATTTTCTTAGCCCCCAAAAGACACTGCCAGATTCAGTTTGCTAATACTTTGTGTTACACACACACTCTGAATGAAGAGAACACCCCCCTACACACACACACACACAAACAGGCTTTGTGTGAGCCACATGGCTGTTGATTCACCCGGGTGCGGGTGAGCTGAGTCTGAAAAGAGTCAGCAGAGGGAGGTGGGATAGGAGTTAGTTTTATAGGTTTGGGGTAGGCAGTGGAAAGTTACAGAAGTTACAGTTCAGGGCGGTTTTTGCAAGCTGGGAGGGGGTTGGTTGTAGGATATGGAGTCACAAGGTTGACCTGTCAGTTGAGCAAGGTTGGTTACAAAGTCCAGTTGCCTTATCAGTTGAGGCAGGAATAAGAAACAATAGAAGAATGTCTCAAAGTTAATTAGGTGCCACAGAGGTTGGTCATTCTTCTCCTTTTGTGGTTTTCTAGTTACCTCAGACTTTCTAGTTCCAGGAACTCATCTGGAGGTGTACATGAAGGTCACAGAGGTTACCATGCAGTCCATGGCTCAGTCAGTCAGCCTAAAAGACCTTACACTCTATTTTAAATTTTTACATCTAGACTCATGAGCTGCCACTTTCCTGTTTGGTCCTGCCTTTGTCTTCTTCTGGTCCTAAGGGTTTTCATTGATCCAGATAAACGTTCTGGGCACCAAGGTAGTGTCCCCTGCCTATGGAGAAGTAATGGATCTGTGGTATCTGCTCACTTGGTAACACATCAGTGGCATGTGAGGATTTGTGTTTTGATGGGATATCAGACCATTCTCAAACTGCTGTAAAGAAATACTGGAGACTGAGTAACTTGTAAAGGGAAGAGGTTTAATTCCCAGTTCCAAATGGCTAGGGAGGCCTCAGGAAACTTAAAATCAGGGCAGAAGGCGAAGGAGACGCAAGCACACCTTCTTCACAAGGCGGCAGGAGAGAGTGAGAAAAGGGGAGTGAGGATATGTCACACTTTTAAGCCATTAGATCTCTTGAGAACTCACTCACTGTCACAAGAACAGCATGGGGGAAACCACCCCTGTGATCCAGTCACCTTACACATGGTCCCCTCCATCATCACAGAGGGATGATGGAAATTACAACTGGAGATAAGATTTGGATGGGGACACAGAGCCAGACTGTATCAGATGGGGCACGAATCTAAGTTATATTGGCCTTTGAGACCGTGAGCGAAATCAACAGTCAGCTCCTGAGCTCCTGCTCAACAAACTTTTAGGAAAAGAACCAAATATTTTAAATACGTTAGGTTTCTGGACACTACATCTCTGTGTCTATTAGTCATTGTTCTTCACAAAAACAGAACCAATAGAAGATACAGATATAGATAAAGAGATTTATTATAAAGAATTGGCTCACAGGATTATGGAGGCTGAGAAGTTCCACAGTCTTCCATCTGCAAACCGGAGATAAGGACTAAATTCCAGCCTGAGTCCAAAGGCCAGAGGACCAGGAGCACTGATGAGGCAAATCCCAGTCCAAGGACAGGAAAAGGCCCAGCTCAGCCAGCCAGGCAGAGAGCAAATGCTCCCTTCCTCCACCTTCTTGTTCTCTTCAAGTCCTCCGAGGCCTGCATGATGACCACTGCCATCAGTAAGGGTGGGATCTTCCTTACTCAGTCTCTGGATTCAAATGCTAATTTCACCCCAAAACACACTCACAGACATACCCAGAAATAATGCTTAACCAGGCTGGGTGCGGTGGCTTATGCCTGTAATTCCAGCACTTTGGGAAGCCGAGGCAGGTGGATGACTTGAGGTCAGGAGTTCGAGACAAGCCTGGCCAACATGGTGAAACCCCTTCTCTTACTAAAAATACAAAAATTAGCCAGATGTAGTGGCTCATGCTATAATCCTAGCTACTGAGGAGGCTGAGGCAGGAGAATCGCTTGAATTTGGGAGACGGAGGTCGCAGTGAGCCAACATCATGCCACTGCACTCCAGCCTGGGCAACAGAATGAGACTCTGTCTCAAGAAAACACAAAGTTTAACCAAATGTATGTGCACCCTTTGATGCAATCAAGGTGACACATAAAATTAACCCTCACACTGGAAATAAAAAAGTACCTGAGACAGGTCTCAATCAATTTAGAAGTTTATTTTGCCAAGGTTAAGGACAACCCCAGGAGATGGGTCTGTGTCTTTCTCCAAAGATGATTTTGAGGATTTCAGGATTCAAAGGGGAAAAGCAGGATGGAGGGGGAAGGGGGAGAGTGTGGTCACATGACAGTCCACATGTTGCAAGAGAAAGGAAGCAGGTAGGGGAATAGTAATCAGCACTTTACATAAGATGAGGTGAACATAGAATAGCTACCTGCAGGGATCTTTAACCTTTTATCTGTTGCTATCTGCTTAGGAAGAAAACGAAAGACAGGGTCTTGCATGACTCAGCTTTCAGCTTCATTTTTTTCCTTTTGGCAGAGTGAATCAGGGTCCAAGATTTTGTTTTTCTTTCATAATACTGTTTTTTTTCCTTTTCCTTTTCCTCCTCCTCCTCCTTCTCCTTCTTCACAACTCCTAAAAATGTAAAACCTATTCTTAGTTCACAAACCTTACGAAAAAGTTTGCCAGTTTAATTTAAACTATCTTGAGAAATCTATGTCTCGATGGCATTTTGTTTTTCCCTACAAGGTAGTGATGCTTGAGTGATTATCTAAAGAAAATAACTTACGGGCCGGGTGCAGTGGCTCATGCCTGTAATCCCAGCACTTTGGGAGGCCGAGGCAGGTGGGTCACCTGAGGTCAGGAGTTTGAGACCAGCCTGGCCAACATGGTGAAACCCCATCTCTACAAAAATACAAAAATTAGCCGGGCATGACGGCGAGTGCCTGTAATCCCAGCTATTGGGGAGGCTGCGGCCGGAAAATTGCTTGAACCCAGGAGGTGGAGGCTGCAGTGAGCCAAGATCCTGTCACTGCACTCCAGCCTGGGTGACAAAGCAAGACTGTCTCAAAAACAAACAAACAAGAAAATAATTTATGAAAGTCAAGGGTCTGATAAACAGTCACCACTCGTTAGTAATCTGTGCTGCCACACCTCTACCCAGCAGATCTGCCATCTTTTGAAATGAGTAGCAACCTGGACATTCCCAAGTAAAGCGCCCAAAACACCTGGGCGTTGTGATTAGAACAGCGACGGTTAGACTCAAGTGCTCTCTTTCTGCCGTCTCCTGGCTAGCCCATTGTTGAGGATCAGATGTGAATCCTCTAGGATTTCATGAGGCTCAGGAAACTTTCAGGTCTTGTCAAAATTTCCACCAGTGGATAGTACTATCAAGGATCTTAATGCTGGTCGTGATGGCCAAGTTTGTCTGTTATTGCAGGGTTCTCCAACTTTTTTGAGTGTGTTATAGAAAAAGAAGAGTTATCAAACCGGGCATGGTGGCTCATGCCTATAATCCTAGCACTTTGGGAGGCTGAGGCACCTGGCTTACTTGAGGCCAGGAGTTCAAGACCAGCCTGGCCAACATGGTGAATCCCCGTCTCTACTAAAACTTCAAAAATTAGCTGGGCATGGTGGAGTATGGCTGTGGTTCCAGCTACTTGGGAGGCTAAGGCAGGAGAATTAGTTGAACCTGGGAGGCACAGGTTGCAGTGAGCTGAGCTTGTACCTGAGCTCACTCCAGCCTGAGTGACAGAGCGAGACTCCATCTAAAGAAAAAAGAAAAAAAGGAAAAGGAAAAAGGAAAAGAAGAGTTGTGATATATTGAATATCTACTATGTGCCAAACATTGCTAAACAAGTATTATTTCATTTCATCCTTAGAGCAATCACATGAACTCCATACTCCTTGACTGTTCAGCCTTACCTTCACACAGGTGATACAATGGAGACTCAGATAGGTTACTTATTTATTTATTTTTTGAGACAGAGTCTTGCCCTGTCTCCCAGGCTAGAGTGCAATGGTGTGATCTTGGCTCACTGCAACCTCTGCCTCCCAGGTTCAAGCAATTTCTGCCTCAGCCTCCTCAGTACTGGAACTAGAGGTGTGCAGCACCAAGCCTGGCTAATTTTTGTATTTTTAGTAGCGACAGGGTTTCACCATGTTGCCCAGGCTGGTCTTGAACTCCTGGCCTCAGGTGATCCATCTTCCTCAGCCTCCCAAAGTGCTAGGATTATAGGCGTAAGCCATCATGCCCAGCTAGAGAGGTTAATTAACCTGCTCAAGAATCACAGGTAGTAGGTGGTAGAGCTGGAGTTTGGCATTCAGTCCATATTTATCTGACTCTAAAACCTGTGGTCTGAATTGCTACCCAAGGTTCACAGTCATTTGTGCAGAGTCTAATTCAGTAGGAATAGTATGGAGCTAGAAATTTGCATTTTTAATAAGCATTCCGGGGTCCTGGAGAGCTACACTTTGAGAACACTGCCTGTCACAAATAGAAACTGTACTGCTTCCAGTAGAAAGATGAAACTCTGCTTACACCTGTAATCCTAGCACTTTGGGAGGCCAAGGCAAGCGGATCACAAAGTGAGGAGTTCAAGAACAGCCTGACCAACATGGTGAAACCCCATCTCTACTAAAAATACAAAAAATTAACGGGGCGTTGTGGCACATGCTTGTAATCCCAGCTATTCAGGAGGCTGAGGCAGAAGAATTGCTTGAACCTCGGAGGCAGAGGTTGCAGTGAGCCAAGATTGCACCATTGCACTCCAGCTTGGGTGACAGAGTGACACTCAGTCTAAAAAAAGTAAAACAAAATAAAGATGAAACTCTTCAGCAACGGATGACTTATTCTGGAGTAGAACTAATTGCTGGGCTTTCCCTCCTTCTTTTAGTACAAGAGGAGGTCAGAAGAGGGTAATAAGATGCAAAGATTTCTTACCTCTTCCTGTACCTCAGGTCTCCCTGCCCCTACCTAAGCCCCAGAGAAGTGTACCTCAAATGAATCTGCCTAAAGAGGTATAACATTGCCCTTTGCTGGCGAAACCCCTGAGTAAACATATACTGGTTATTTGGTAACACTCAAAAATCTAATTGCAGTTGGACATGGTGGCTTCTTGTAATCTTAGCACTTTGGGAGGCCGAGGCAGGCAGATCACCTGAGGTCAGGAGTTCGAGACCAGCCTGGGGAACATAGTGAAACCCTATCTCTACTTAAAAAAAAAAAATTATATATGTACACACACAAAGATTAGCCAGGCGTGATGGTGCACGCCTGTAGTCCCAACTACTCAGGAAGCTGAGGCAGGAGAATCACTTGAAATCAGGAGGTGGAAGTTGCAGTGAGCAGAGATCCGGCCACCGCACTCCAGCCTGGATGACACAATGAGACTCCCTCAAAAAAAAAAAAAAAAAAAGTCTAATGGCAGTTTTGGCTGTTCTGAGGAACAGTTTACATTTTAATTGAAAATGCATGCCAAGCCACCAGGCAAATCTTCTTTTCTTTCTTTAATAAATCAGACTTGGTGCTCAGGCTGTACGATCTGGAAGTGTTTGTGGCTTGCTGAGCAGAGACAAGAGGAAAAAGGCTTAGGTGTAATCTAAATACAGTAGATTTGCAATGAAACAAGTGGCCTGGGCTGCGACCATCTCTCCACATGCTCTGGCTTTCTGGCAGCATATCTACGTTTGGCAAGGAATGGGATGGAACCTTCTCCCCACCTGGTGGCCAATGTTTTCTTGAACCTCTATATCATCCTTCAGCTCCTGGGTAGGGTGGGTGGTCACCCACGGAGAATGGAGGAACATACACCTGTGAGGGTCCAGCCACTGGTCAGTGCTCCATAGAGGAGAAATATAGTAGAGAAAGAGCAAGATGATGCCAAGGATCATGCTGGGTATTTGACTCACATGATTTAATCTTCCAACAACCCAGAGAGGTGTTGAGATTCCCTCTTCATTTGCCACATGAAAAAACTGAGACACAAATACGCAAAGTAACTTGCCCAAGATCGTCCACGTAAGAAGTAGGTCAAGAATTACACCAAAGGCCTTGCTCTTTCCATCCAGCTCTGTGCCACCATGAAGGGCCACCGCTCTCTGCGTTAGTTCCTCTATGTAAGATCTCCCCTTCCAGTTCACACAGGCTCCACTCACCAGCCTTGGCAAAAAGCCACCAGCCCTTGCGTTCAAGAATAACAAATGCAATGAGCCGTTTTCTGAAAATGAGATAACATATGTCATGCATTCAGCCCAGAGCCTGGTACTTTTCGGACTACTCAGCTGGGGTAGAGGGGGGTGTCCCTGGGACAGGGTGTTTCTGGTTGTAGGAGATTGTATTGGCCATTTGGTAACCAACATTTATCAAGTAACTATATAAATGGTCAAAACAGGAAGAGCAGGGCCAGGTGCAGTGGCTCACACCTGTAATCCCAGGACTTTGGGAGGCCAAGGCAGGTGGATCACCTGAGGTCAGGAGTTCGAGATCATCCTGACCAATATGGTGAAACCTTGTCTCTACTAAAAATACAAAAATTAGCCGGGCGTGGTGGCGTGTGCCTATAGTCCCAGCTGCTCAGGAGGCTGAGGCAGGAGAATTGCTTGAACCCAGGAGGTGGAGGTTGCAGTGAGCCAAGATGGTGCCACCTCACTCCAGCCTGGGCAACAGAGCAAGACTCCGTCTCAAAAGAAAGGAGTTGTGGGAGTCATTCTAATGGGACCAACTTAGATCTCAGGAATCAATCCCTGCCTGCCGGGGGAATTGAGTGGCTAATTGGTTTAGCTTAGTGGCATGCTCTGTCCTCAGAAGCACATGGACCCTCTAATGAAAATCTGGTGCTCTTGTGGGAAGTGGGGTTTGTCAGGGAGGAGACAGCCACAATGATCACAACAGGAAAATTGCTTTTGTGAAATAAAAAGGCAGGAAGGCACAAGCAGTGTGCAATTGTAGCCCACAGATTTGTTTGGCTAGAGCAGAGGGTTCTTTGTTCTTCAAAGTGAGTTGTGAGAAATGGAGCATTTGGGAGGCAGTTGGGGTTGCTGGAAGGGGCCTTGTGGGGAGCCTGGGGCCTCAGGCTTTGTGTGAGTCTGGGAGTTTCAGTGCTGCATTTACCAGATTACTCGAAAATTCAGGAAATGAGCCTGTTTCCTCCTATTATAGCGCCTAATCCTTTATTCATTAATGGGGTATTTACTCAGCCTTAAAATGTTCAGTGTGGCGGCGGCGGTGGTGGTGGGGTGTTAGAAAAGAAGGGAGCTCACAGTTGCTGAGAGTCCACTATGTGCTGACTCTGGGCTGGAGGCTTTTCCTGCATTTTCTCTTTTAATGCTCCCAACCCCCCTTTGCCCCATTTCACAGATGGAGAAGGAAAGGCAAGTGACTTGTCCAGAGCCACTCTGTTAATAAGTGGGCAAAAGGGAGACTTGAGTCCTCAGGGCTGTTGACTCCAAAACTGACAAACAAGCGGGTAACCACATTGGGGTTTTCTCCAGGACCTGAGAATTCTTTTGTCCTGTGTATCGTATCGAGCACCTGGGCTGATAATATATACAACACACTTCTGCATGGTGTATCCACCTCTCAGCCTGCGCTTGTCCTCAGCTACATCCACTATGCCCAGGGTCACTGATGAATGTATCCAGGAGGCCGAGCACTGTGGCTCATGCCTGTAATCCCAGCACTTTGGGAGGCCGAGGTGGGTGGATCACCTGAGGTCGGGAGTTCGAGAACAGCCTGACAAACATGGAGAAACCCCATCTCTACTAAAAATACAAAATTAGCCAGGTGTGGTGGTACATACCTGTAATCCCTGCTACTCGGGAGGCTGAGGCAGGAGAATCACCTGAACCCGGGAGGCGGAGGTTGCAGTGAGCCAAGACTGTGCCACTGCTCTCCAGCCTGAGCAACAAGAGCAAAACTCCGTCTCAAAAAAAAGTTTTTTAATATAATAATAATAATAAAAGGATGCGTCTGGGAGTCTGGAGGCAGGGGTCCATGCGTGAGTTGGGGCCCTCTTTGTACCTGCTCTGCTAGGACTGAAGACAGGAAGTCACATGTAGGAGAACCAAGGCAGGGCTGACACAAACGTTCCCCACAGAGCATCCTTGTCCCAGCTGTCACCACCATCCTCCTGACACCTGCATCTCCAGCAATTACTGAGCACTTGCAATGTACCAGGTGCCCTCTCAGCACTTTACATATATCATCTCCTGGATTCATCCCAAAGCTGCTTTGAGGCAGGTGCCATGATCCTCCCCATTTTATAGATGGGAAGGTCAAGGAATGACCATGGAGGCTGAGGTCACAGCAAGGGGCTTGTCCCTGTAAGGTCTATACACTCATCCCCATTTCCTTTTCCTTCTTTTTCTTTTTGGAGACAGGGTCTCACTCTGTTGCCCAGGCTGAAGTGCAGTGACATGATCATGGTTCACTGCAGCCTTGACCTCTGAGGCTCAAGCAATCTGCCTGCATCAGTCTCCTGAATAGCTGGGGCCACAGATATGCACCACCACACCTGGCTAACTTTTGTATATTTTTGGAGAGATGGGGTCTTACCATGTTGCTCAGGCTGGTCTCAAACGCCTGAGCTCAAGCCATCTGCCCTCCTCAGCCTCCCAAAGTGCTGGGATTATAGACATGTGCCACCATGCCTGGCCCATTCCCCATTTTAAAAATGAGTAAATTTAATCTCCGAGAGGTTGTCCACTAATCTCACATGCTTGGCAAGTGGCTGAGTTGGGATTTGAACTCATATTCTGTCTGACTACAGTGGCTAGGTTGAGCACTGCTCTGAAGGATAATTGTTGACTGAAAGAAAACCTTTGGGTTGGGCGCGGTGGCTCACGCCTGCAATCCCAGCAATTTGGGAGGCCAAGGCAGGTGGATTACCTGAGGTCAGGAGTTTGACACCAGGCTGGCCAACATGGTGAAACCCTGTCTCTACTAAAAATACAAAAAAATTAGCTGGGCATGGTGGCACACGCCTATAATCCCAGCTACTTGGGAGGCTGAGGCAGGAGAATCACTTGAACCTGGGAGGCAGAGGTTGCTGTGAGCCAAGATTGTGCCATTGCTCTCCAGCCTGGGCAACAGAGCAAGACTGTCTCAAAAAGAAAAAAAGAAAAAGAAAACCTCTGGAGAAGTGATTTAGCCTTGTGAATATTTCCCTGAAGACAATTTCCAGGATGTTCCTGAGAAAGTGTGGGCTCCTCTTTGTTGGAATAAATGCAGGTCCTTTCTCAGGTCACCAATGTGACTGCACTAACATCGCAGTCATCCCCACTTCTTCCCCTGTCCCAAAAACGTCTGATATGGGGCTCCCAACAAAGCCTAGGAGGAGCTGCTTCCTGGGTGAATGTGTCCCCTGGAGGAAGGTACACCTGCAGCAAGGCGAGTGGGACATTTTGAAGCCTCAGTCCACATCGTCTCCAAGACGAGGCTGGTGCGGATAGTAAGCCTCTTGTTTTTTAAGGTCACATACAACAAAAACACGGAAACTCACAATGGAAGAGGCCCGTGAGAGCAATCATAAGGCATAAGAACAGCTGCAGAAGGTGACGGCAGGGAAGCGGACTGCGCTCCTTTTCTTTATGTTCTGTTTTTAGCTGTGTTTTTCAGAGCAAGTAGGTACCATGGTGATAAGTACCATAGAAATAGATGGAGCGCACCACCCAGCACGGGGCTGCCAAGCCGTTCCCCTGGAAATGCACCGAGAGCTGCCAGGGAGAGCTCAGGGACTCTGCTTCCTGGGGGGCCTGTCAGCTGCACGACCAGGGAAGAAGTCTCGTGTAGAATGGTCCCCAGAGGCTTCTCACTGTCTTGCTGTGATTGTCCAAGGTCCCTGATGGTGCACCCTCCCTCCCAGAGGACCTATGGCCCTTCTCTCCGAGTCCTCCCAGGAAACTCACTTAAGGAGGTTTGCCTTTGCCTAGTGAAGCAATTATCTTGGGCAATAGTGACCTCAAAAGTAACACTGCCAGCATTCCTGTCTCCACAGTTAGGAGTACACGGTTCTCATCCTGCCTGGATGTGGCACTGTCACTGGTTTTATGCAATAGGTCATAAAGAATTTGTGGGGCAGGAGCTGAGTTCCAAACATTTGGTAATCAGGAATACTCATAAAATGAAATCTCAGAGGATCTAACCCAGAAAGCCGAGCCAGATAGGGCATAACCACGTCTGATATGGGGGTTTGCAGTTTGTGAAGCCTCAGGCAGTATAGAATAGGGCCCAACCCCAACTATTTTTGGATGCAGCTTGAATGGACTGAAAGACCCTTCAAAACAAGTGCTGGAACCATCCTGTAGCACTTACATAACCATCTCTGCAAGGCTGTTGATGGATGAATGTAAATGAACCCAGGCAGAGCTTAGCTCATTTTTATTTAGACTGAGACCAATTTCATGTCTTCTGAAATGTAACCCATATGTACGCACACTAAACCTGTCTTATTTTAGGCCTAGCATGAGAGGATCAAGTTTAAAGGGCATCTGCTAGTATATCTGTCCCTTCTTATCTGCTTCTGAAGGGGCTTTATTATGTACATTTCTTCCTAGACGTTTATACTCTCATGTGGCATTCTTCTTCAGAGCAGGGTGAATGTAATTCTGGACCAATATATGATTTGGAGACCAGTAATTCTAAACACCAACCAACTGAAGGTAATTTTATTCTCAATTAAAGAAACACAGGTGAGGCGCAGTGGCTTAGGCCTGTAGTACCAGCACTTTGGGAGGCTGAGGTGGGAGGATCATTTAAGGTCAGGAGTTTGAGACCAGCCTGGCCAACACGTTGAAACCACATTTCTACTAAAGATACAAAAATTAGCCAGCTGTGGTGGCATGCACCTGTAATCCCAGCTACTTGGAAGGGTAAGGCAGGAGAATCGCTTGAACCCAGGAGGTGGAGGTTACAGTGAGCCAAGATCGCACCACTGCACTCCAGCCTGGGTGGCAGTGTAAGACTCTGTCTCAAAAAAGAGAAAGAAAGAAACACACATCTCTAACAAACGATTTTTTTTTTCTTGAGACAGGGTCTCTCTCTGTCACCCAGGCTGGAATGCAGTGGCGTGTTCTTGGCAGTGGTGTGATCTTGGCTCACTGCAACCTCTATCACATAGGCTCCAGCGATACTCCTACCTCAGCCTCCCGAGTAGCTGGGACCACAGATGTGTACCACCACATCTGGCTATTTTCTTATATATTTAGTAAAGACACGGTCTCACCATTTTGCCCAGGCTGGTCTTAAAACTCCTGAGCTCAAGCAATCCACCCACCTTGGCCTCCCAAAGTGCTGGAATTACAGGCATGAGCCACTGTGCCTGGCTGGGAATCTATTTAAAAAACCCAAAACTTAAAAATCAATAACATCATTAACTCTTAAATTATTGTTTAACTAGTTACAGATTATAAAAATGATAGAACTAGAAGATGCTAACAAAATGTCTGTCCTGCACATGTGGCATTTGACATGAAGAAACTGAGGCCATTGCCAGGAGCAGTGGCTCATGGCTGTAACCCCAGCACTTTTGGGAGACCAAGGCAGGGGTATTGCTTGAGCTCAAGAGTTCAAAACCAGCCTGGGCAAGATGGTGAGACTCTGTCTCTACCAAAATTACAAAAGTTAGGCTGGGCACAGGGGCTCATGCCTGTAATTCCAGCACTTTGGGAGGCCAAGGTGGGTGCATCACAAGGTTAGGTGTTCAAGACCAGTCTAGCCAATATGGTGAAACCCTGTCTCTACTAAATATACAAAAATTAGCCAGGCATGGTGGTGTGCTCCTAGAGGCTGAGGCAGGAGAATCGCTTGAACCCAGGAGGTGGAGGTTGCAGTGAGCTGAGATCACACCACTGCACTCCAGCCTGGGCGATAGTGTGAGACTCCGTCTCAAAAAAAAAAAAAAATTCAAAAGTTAGCCAGGCATGGTGCAGTGTACCTGTATTTGCAGCTACTCAGGAAGCTGAGGTGGGAGGTCACCTGATCCTAGGAGGTCAAGGCTGCAGTAAGTTGTGATTGTGCCACCGCACTCCAGCCTGGGCGACAGAGTGAGACCCTGTCTCAAAATAAATAAATAAATAAATAATAAAAGAAAGAAACTGAGGCCCAAAGAGTTGGTGTACTTTGCTATTAGTTCAGCCTGTCGTCTGTGTATGCAGGTGATATCTCTAGGTGATTAGCACTCTGGCAAATTCTCTCCCAGAGATGGAGATGTGTGGAGCCCCCAGTCTCTCCAACCAGGAAATGGTGTTCCTGGTGACCTTGAAGTAGGCTTATAGATCTGGCCGTTGGTTGAGCTGTGCAGGCAAGAAGTAGCTGAACATCATTAGAGCAACTGCCTGGTTTATCGCTAGGACTAACCATGGAACCGATGACTCAGCATTTACAGTTGGCAGCGTCATACATTCAGCCTGCGTGTAGATTTCATGGATCATATTTTGTGGTTACAGGAATTTGGCCTGATGGACCCGTTGCAGAAACTCTGTATTAGATAAGCAAACACATGTGCTCTAGTTTTATAGGCCAAGCAAACTGTGAAACAGAAGGGTTGGCCTTTGTTGCCCATAGCAGTCATACCTTGGACTTTTGCCACTTGGTTGGGTTGCTTTATTTGGCTAAGTAGCTAAAAGCAGATTCACATGAAGAATGAGCCTCTCAGATATTCTAGAACTCTCTAAGAATGATCATTCACAGTCACATTGGGCAGACAGAATTATTCCCAAATTTTCAGAGTTGTAAAGCTAATGTTTGGGCCAAGTGTGGTGGCTCATGCCTGTAATCCCAGCACTTTGGGAGGCTGAGGCGGGCAGATCAGAAGGTCAGGAGTTTGAGACCAGCCTGGCCAATAAGGTGAAACCCTATCTCTGCTAAAAATACAAAAATTAGCTGGACGTGGTGGTGGGCATCTATAGTCCCAGTACTCGGGAGGCTGAGGCGGGAGAGTCATTTGAACCCAGGAGGTAGAGTTTGCAGTGAGCTGAGATCACACCACTGCACTCCAGCCTGGCGACAGAGTGAGACTCCATCTCAAAAAGAGAGAGAGAGAGTGAGAGAGAGAGAAAGCGAGAGAGAGAGAGAGAGAGCACTGCACTCCAGCATGGTGACAGAGCGAGACTCTGTCAAAGAAAGAAAGAGAGAGAAAGGAAGAAAGAGAGAAAGAAAAGAAAGGAAAGAAAAGAAAGGAAGGAAGGGAAAGGAAGAAAGAAAAAAAGAAAGAAAGAGAAAGAAAGAAAGAAAATACTTGTTTCGTTAACAATTCTTTGCATGTGGGGAGCCTTTTATTTGACCTATTAAATTTGATTTGGTAGTCAAATCTTAATTATGACTACCAGCATTTCCCCAATCTTTTGTCTCTGCTATTATAATACAATATTTTTAAATAAAATGTTTATGCAGTTAGGATGCCTTCTTCCTTGCAGCAACACTTATTTTGCAAATTTGCAGTTGTATTTAGGCTACCACCAGCAACTCTCTTGGCAAACATTGAGCAACTCCTACCACAGAAAATAATGAGTAGAGACAAGGTCTGCACACCTACTCATTCTGTTCTTCCATTATCAAGCTGTGGGACTCTGAGGAAGTGATCCAGGGGACATCTACAGAAACCAAAATCAGAGTTTTGTAATGCTGGGAGTTGTTTATTCTTGTGAATAATAGAATCTTCTTACTAGACCGGAGGCTTCAAGGAAGCTGTGTCTTCTATTTTTCGTGTGCACCCTTCAAGGTTCTAAATATGATCCTAGGTGAACAGAAGGCGCTCCCTGTGCTTCCGGGCTGGCGGAGCTGTGAGGGCTTCCTGGGGGTAAGCTGGGAGAAGGATGCTTGTTGGGTTTTATCTTCCTTGACTTCAGACCATAAGTTCCTCCTTGAAATACTTGCTTCTGAGTCACAAAGTTTCTCTCCTGCTTCCCTGGCTGCCTTAGCTCAGCTGCCTTTGTGTGAGCCCACAAGATGATGCTCAAAGATGAGCTCTGCCCATCTCTCCTGACAGGGCACTTTATTTATTTATTTATAGATAGAGTCTCGCTCTGCTGGAGTGCAGTGCCAAGATCTCGGCTCACTGCAACCTCCGCCTCCTGGGTTCCAGTGATTCTTGTGGCTTAGCCTCCTGAGTAGCTGGCATTATAGACGTGCGCTACCACACTCAGCTAATTTTTTTTTTTTTAAGAAAAAGAGAGAAAAGGAGAACGAAAAAAAGAAACAGCAAAAGAAAGAAAAAAAAGAATGAAAGAGAGAAAGAAAGAGGACGAGAAAGAGGGAGAGAGATTGGGATTCTTGTTTTATTGCCCAGGCTAGAATGCAGTCTAAAATGAGTATTAAAAACCTCTTTTATGCCAATAATTGTGCTTAA
>CAUYQU010073134.1:0-42664 GCA_963574635.1 Cheracebus regulus
GCTAGCCTTGGGCCGAGCCATGGCAGAGTGAGATAAGGAATTCTCCCCGCGGGAGGGGAGTGGTTGGGGAGAGCCTTTCTTATCGTAGTTAGGCCCTTTCCACATGACTGAAGAATGGGGCCAGAAGTCCCATACCAGACATTATGGTACTCCAGACCAGTAATGGAAACTTAAATGGAAACAAAGTCCAAATGAAAAGCACTGGTGGGATGCATAAGGCATTAGAAGGTAAAATCAAAAGGGTAAACAAATGACTTGGATATGAGGGTGATGAGGGAGAGCTGGGAATTACTCCAAAGGTGTGTAGCTTTCTTGCCTACACTGCCAAAAATGCGTACAGTTTGAAAAATGGACAGTCTCCAAGAATAGCATTATAAGGATAGTGTAGAGTGGTTTGGAAGTCCATACATACTTCAGAAAATTCCCTCTTTGAACACTAGTGCTATATAATGGCCTACGTGGGTGGCATGAGCTACAAGGTTAAAAAATCTACAAAGAATAAAATCAACAGAACTTTTTGGAATATGAGCTTTGTCCAAAGATCATGAGAAGCAAGAGGGGAGAAATACTGCTATCAAAGTATTACACTACAGACATCGTAACTAGTAGAATGCCAGTGCTGGGAAATAAAACTGCTGCATAGTAGGTACCAATGGCTAAGTGTGGTCAGCTTTTGTAAAGAAAATGAGCAACTCTTGCCAGGATATTTTGCAGCATCCATTCCTCAACAAAATATTCCTCTGGCTATCAGCTATTAACTCTTCAGGATCAATCATCTTTCTGAGAAATCCCAAAACATCTTTAAAATGCTCTTTATCACAGAGAAGCTGAGAATAGCACAAAGGCATAAAGAAAGTCAAAATTATAACATGCACAAGTCAGCCAATCAGTGTGAGATATATTATTTATCTCTTTGGTAAAAGATGCAGCAAATAGATGTTCTCTCCTGTCATTCTGCACTTTGAAGTACAAAGACTCGTCTCAAACGAGGCCCTAAGTTCTTTCTTTTTCTTTTCCTTAAATCAGCAAATCTACTACATAGGCCCTTACTGACATTAGAGTCATATGCTTCTTAATCCAATGATATATGAATTATGGCAGTAAATGGCTCTGAAAGTGCCTCAAAAGTGAAATATGTAAATTCCCACCCTGCTCTCCCAAGAGAATAGGATGAGCAGTCATTATTTGATGAATTCAGAGACTATCCCTGTGTTCAGAGACAGCATGTTTATGTTTGTCTTTTTCTCTTTTTGAAGTTTTTTTTTTTTTTTTTTTTAATATGAAACCTCAGACATACTCAAGGACAGCTTGCCAGCTTGGTCAAGAACACTACGATATCTACATATTCACTAAGTCATAAATCTTCTGTACTTTGGCTCTGCATATAAGACACATGACCCTTATTTCTCCTTCGTGGTTGCTTATTCAGAGACAATAGAGGTCTATAGAAACACAGTGCTTCCTTCATAGGTAATATTTCGCACATATTTTTTTTACATCTTCCTACACATCAAGAGGTACAGTCTGGAAGGATAATATAATGTGGATTGTCCTTCATAGACTAATTTGGATCAAGTAAGAAAGAAATTTTCCTTAAACATTTGTTAGTATAATAGTACTACCTACATGTTTCTAAACATTGCTTATACTTTCTAGGAGCAAATGAACAATCCTCTGATTTCTCTGGGAATTTGGTTTACTCTGTCTGTTAGATATTATTCAGTTCCTCTAACAGTTCATTCTCACACTGCTGATAAAGACATACCCAAGAATAGGTAATTTATAAAGAAAAAGAGGTTTAATAGACTCACAGTTTCATGTGGCTGGGGAGGTCTCATAAACATGGTGAAAGGTGAGGGAAGAAAAAAGGTATGTCTTACATGGCAGGCAAAAAGAGAATGAGAGCCAAGCAAGAAGGGAAATGCTTTATAAAACCATCAGATTTCATGAGACTTATTTACTACCATGAGAACAGTGTGCATGACAGTCATTTTACATTATGGAGACTAATACTAATGCAGCACACAACTATAACTATGTAAAGTTAATTTTATACTTAACATTGTCCTCAGTGTTTCACATGTATTAACTAACTCATTTACCTATATTGACTCATTTTATCCAGTAGAGTTTCTAAGGATTTCTGAAATCACTTGGAAAAATAAGTCATTTAAACTTCAGGTAAAGTTACTAGCATCATTAAGCCTCATTAAATGATAGAAGAATCTCGAACTACCCAATATCCCATGATAAAATTTATTCTTTAAAATTGACATCATTTTCTGCAAGAGAAATGATTCTTATTTCATAGTGCCTATTTGTTGCCCTAACTTCAAATTGAAATGTGATCAAAATAATACTATATATGTGCAATTTTTATAAATAAAGCATTTGTATTAGTTGGGGTTCTCTAGAGAGACAGAACTAATATGATAGACGTATATATAAAGGGGAATTTATTAAGGAGTATTGACTCACATGATCACAAGATAAAGTTCCACAATAGCCCTTCTGCAAGCTGAGAAGCAAGGAAGCCAGTCTGAATCCCAAAATCTCAAAAGTAGGGAAGCCAACAGTGCAGCCTTCAGTCTGTGGTCAAAGGTCCAAGGGTCCCAAAGCTGAAGAATTTGGAGTCAGATGCTCGAAGGCAGGAAGCATCCCAGTACAGGAGGAAAAGGGTCAGAAAACTAAGCCAGTCTAGTCTTTCCATGCTCCTCTGCCTGCTTTTATCCTAACAGCTGATTAGATGGTACCCACCCAGATTGAGGATGGGTCTTCATTTCCCAGTTCACTGACAAATGTTAATCTTCTTTGGCAACATCCTCACAGACACACCCAGAAACAATACTTCATATCCTTGAATCCAATCAAGTTGACACTCAATGTTAACCATCACAGCATTCTTAGTAAATTTACAAATGGTAACTGTAAAAACATCCAATTTGGAAATCTTTAGGGTAAAAAGATTTAATACACTAAATTATAAACTAGTTTGTTTTAATCACCACCATTGTATAAAATAAATATAATCCTTGAACTATAGTCCACATAGTCTACTGTGGAGAAAATCAAAATCACAAGTAATCCCAAGACATAGGGCACTGGTTGTCTATACAATATCCATAATATTCTCATTTACCAAGAGAACTCCAGTAATATAGCCAGCTTAAAAAAAAATTCTCCAGCTTCATAACGAATACAGGCAGCAATCATAGGATGATATTCTAGGAAAATTCTTTTTCCTCCAGTCCTCCTTTTCTAGCTCTTTTGGTCATTTCCTCTTTCCTTCCTACTATCTGCCTGAAATGCACATGTAATGACTAGACCTGTAACAGTCCATTTTAGGCTATATGATGACACTGAGGATCGAAGCTATGAGCTCAAAATGGCAGAGCAGAAAGGCAGAAGGAGACTGTGTCCCTGACAGAGTATAGAGACACTGTATCTACCGTAGGCCGCCACCTGTGTTCTTCTACATTAAGGTAGATATAAATTCTATCTTGCCTTGATTATTTTAAGTAGTCTAATATTTACCTAGCAATTTACCTTTGAAAATATTTCCCACATATATTACCTCCTAACAAAATTCTAATAACCTAAAAAGATAAAACTATCCTCATTTTATAGATATCAAAGCAATTTTAGATTTTAATTGACTAATTGACTTGCTCAGGATCATAGAACAAGTAAATAGAACATCTTTGAGGTGGATTTCAGGTCTCTAAATTCAGATTCTATCTCGACTATGGCATATTGCATTATCTGAGAGATTCCCCACCTGTCCCACTCCCCACAAGGTTAAATTTCTTAAAATATATAGTCAGATTTTCAGCTTGTAACAAGTACATTCATTTATTTACTCTTTATATTAACAACTCAAATCTAATGAGAAAACATTTTATTCAAAACTCCATGGCCATGGGGCAATGAAAAATACAACAGTTCCAAGATGATTTGCTGGGTGACCCAAAGTCTTTGTCAAATTCATTTTAGAAGACCTCCAGTTATCTGACTCAGTGGCCCAAAAGAAGCCAATTGCAGAGATACAACATGAATGGAAGGAATTCAAACGATAGGAAGAAATGAAAGTCTTAAGATCCATAATTTACTGGGATGTAGGTACAATATGGAGACTAAAAGGGGAATACTTTGTCTGAATATTATATAATGGTGGTATTTTAGTGTAAATTATTTGTCTAATTAGATATATAGTATAAGCCTAGAACTTTTTGCTTTTACTTTCTCTATATAAGCAAACACTTTGAAGCATGAACTGTGCAGTTTTAGAAGAGTCAACTGGTCATGCTTTTATGTACCCATTGGTAGTAGGCAAACATTCTCCACTGCCTGCATTATATGAGAGACAGAAAGGTGAAGAATAAGCCTTAAATTCAAACTGCAAAGTCAAAAATTGAGCTAGTGACTAAACTAGCTTAACCATTTTTATTCTGCATAGGTAAAAATAACTCTAGAAATGAAGAACTATATAAAAGAGAGAAAGGTATACTCATCATAATAATGTGTTTAAGTTGCTCTTAGAAGAAATCCAAAGAATCTAGTATAATAAACCAGTAAAAGGTAGACTTGGATATCAGGAAGACCTAGGATAGAATCCTGACTTTGCCATTAGTGGCTCTGTGGCCTTGGGCAAATCATGTAACCTCTCAAAGCCTTGCTTTCCTGACATGTTAAATGAGTATGGTAAGTGTCTCAAAAGGTTATTGTGAGCTGGGCATGGTGGCATGCATCTATAGTCCCAGCTACTTAGTAGACAGGTGGGAAGATTGCTTGAGCCCAGAAGTTTTGAGTCCAGCCTGGACAACAAAACAAGACCTCATCTCTCTAAGAAGATATTTAAGAAATTCAAAAATTGTTTTTAAAATCATTGTGAGTAATCAAAGAGATAATGCATGGTGGGTAGTAAGTGGGATAAGTGCTCATAAAAGTATCATCATTATTGTTTTCTAGATAGATCATAATTAGAATTTTTTTCTAATTTTGAAGTCATCTCATAGATTTCTTAGGTTAATAAGGGTATAATTTGCTCAACAATATCCCTAAGTAGTGTTACCATAATCGACTTATTTGTATATGTATGTGCATGAATATACACACAAGTCTGCCCAAAATATCTTGATGAAAACCAGTGTGGGTTATTTTTGTTTTGGGCTTGTTGTTGTTATTTTGTAATTTATCCCAAAATAGACTGTATCCTTCGCTCTCTGAAATACAGATATTATTTGAGGTAACAGCAGGTAATACTAAGATGGGGTTTGTTTCCTTGAAATCTCTTATTCTGAACCACCATCTCTTGAAATACAGAAAAAAATGATTTAGTACAATAAGTAGCCTTAAAGATAAAAAAAAGAATGAGATTAAATTCTGAATACTAAGGAGAGAGCTTTCATCTATCTTTCTTAATTTCAACAGGGTTAGGAAATATCAAATGTGAGATAGGCAAAGACACCAAGTATTTTCCCGTCCTTTGGCCACCAAATGTTAGCAATATAGCTGCACTGAGGACAGGAGGCACAAGAGAAGGTATACTGCCATACAAAGTGCCTCCTAACCCACTGCTGGATTTTCATAAGGTTGTAGTGATGTTTCTTGAGGTTATCCAGATTCCTCAGTTAACTGATTGATACATTATATCGTATCAAACTGCCATCTCCTGGTACACAAGCTATTTCCTGGATCCTTCCTGAAGTCCACCGGAAGTCCTTACTCCTTAATGCCTAGCTGTGTAATGCCTTTCTAATAAAGACATGCTGCTGCTGCTTTCCAGAGCCACCTCAGCACAGCATGATGCCAGGTTACATGTACATTTTAACCACTGGTTCTGAAGCAAGGCATTTAAATGAGAAACTGAAAATTAAAAACTCATTAATTTAGAATACACTTTTGCTGAGTATGAGGCAGTGTGGACAAAACAGAAGACTACCTATGAGAGAAAAGTTGGCTGCAGAAATTATAATGACAAACAGGAAGCCAGGGGAAATATTTAAGATAATTTATACTCAAGCCTTCAGAATAATAGATAGGCAAATTACAAAAATATTTTTAAATCTATTCAACAAAATATTTTGAAGAACTTTTAAAATGATCTGAATAGCCTAGGTTGGCATTATCTCATTCTCAAAATACTAAAAATTATGCCTTTTAAAATGTTGTATAATGAAAACCACTCTTTCCCAAGTTAATCTGAATATTTTACAATTTTTGAAATGAAACAGGCAAAAATACTCTTATAATAATTGATCAAATATTAAATTTCATATATTTGGAAATATTTATTGTGTCCTTTTAAAAATATGTGTTTATGTATGTATATACACATGCATATGTATACATACTCAAGTATACATCTACCCAGAGATACATACGCATATATATGCTGCTTATTTCATTCATTGGATGAATTTAAAAATAAATCAAGGTCACAAAATCACTTGAGTAACTAAATGCACATATCAAAGAATACCTTATTTGCAAAAACAAACAGACAAAAGCTTCAAATAGAATAACTATACATAGTAGCCAACAAAATGTTTAAACAATTTTGGCAGGCATATGTAAAATATGTGCTGGGAAGGTAAGTCCACCCACTTTTTCAGAAAACGAGAGAGGGGAACCAAAAGCACAATACAGACACAAAGTCTTAGAATCCAGAAGTAGATTTGAAGAGGAGAAAAGGATCAGAAATCCCAGAGACCTCTTTACATCTATTTTGATGTTTTCCTTTTGTGTACGGTATTGATGAGTGTGTCATGTGCTCATTGAGAAACCAGCCCCCAGTAATTGTCAGGGATCTTCATTCTAAGTGCAGACTCTACTGGAAATTAATTGCTTCGGTGCAATCTGAACCACATCATAAATGTCATGTAGAAGTTGCAGGGAGTGAGGAGGCAGTGACAGCTCAATCCGCACTGTTTCATTTAAAGGTGGGTAAAACACACTGCGACAGAAGTGCTCTTCATCAATAATTTAGTCCGCAGTGTAAAGCCAAGCCGTGCCAAAGATGCCAGGGGAGCTGCTGCCTCCCTGGTTTTAATGACACCAGCAGGGAGGGGTTGAGGGGCCAGCTCAAATCAACATTCACTGCACATCTGGGCATGTCGGCAGATGAAGATATCAAGGACTGAGCTGACAGGACAAAGGGTTGAAAAAAGAAGTGTAACCTAGAAAACCTTTACTTTGAATTCTTTGTATAAATTCAAGGGAGATGACAGTTCCTAAGGTCATCTTATATAATAAAACTTCAGTGATCTACATAGAGAATTTTAACCCTTTCTACCATGTAATCAAAGAAGATAAAAGTTTAGTTTCTATAATTCACTTTACAACTCTAAAATATTCCCATTTGTTCCCCCCAATAAGACTTCTGCGATGAGTCAAATGCTAACTGGAATTGCATGATTTCATCCCATGAACCCTAATTATAGCTCCTCAGAAGCCATGCTACAGTTGGAGGTCACTCCAAGATCCTCTTAACCTAGGGGAGTTTAATATCTTGGCTGTTTCACGATGTGTTTGCCTGAAACTCAAAATTTAGTTTGGGAGCTCCCATTGTAATATAAAAGAAATAATGTAAAATGGCACAACCATCCCTTCTTTATTGTACTTTCTTTAAAAAAAAAAAAAAAACAAACAAGGAGCGAGGTGTATGTGTTGTCACTACCTAAAGAATACTATTTGTGGGATTCTAGTGCAAAAGTTTGAATCAAGTTTGGAAATGAGGATTATATGAATTATATGAGTGGCAATTTTGTCCTGCTCTTTTGAGGACACAATGCATTCCCAGGTTGTGCTATTCTTGGAACCCCAGAGACCAAATTCAATTATCTCATTCTATGTTTTGTATATTTGGAGGATATCACAGCCTCACAAAGGGCTGATTGGATTCTCATTTTCACACTAAGGAGAGTCAGCAGCCCTCATTGAAGGAAATTTACTGAGTTTCCATTTTCCCCCAATGGTTTTCACTATAAAAAATGAAATCAGTAATATTATTAATGCTAATCAGAGTTCAAAGTTTAAAATATTTAGCTATAGAAATGAAAAGTAAGACAATCAGTATATGTGATTTATAAAGAAAAAAACATAAGAAGAATACAAAAGAAATTTCAAATTTACTATTCTGATGATATTTAGTCTTCTTCAGGTGACTAGTATTCAGGGGACTATTATTCAAAATCTAGAATGTGTGAGAAAGTGGTAGCCATACTAGTTTGAAAGTGTGAGTTCATAGGATAATATATCCTGGTAAGCTAACATATATAAATCCCCAAGAATTCCTAAGCACAACCAGTCAAGGTAGAAAGTATGTAACACAATTGAAAGTACATTTCTAAAATGTCTTACAGGAATCAGTACACCCATTGCTAGCTATAATTTTCAGGAACAACACATAAGAACTTTAAATCATTACTGCAGATCACTTCATCACAGTATATCCCTCCAGTCTACATTTCTGGTATCAAGCAAAGGTTATAGATCTCATCATTAATATGCTAATTTTTCTATAAACTTAAGAAGAGGACTGCCAAAAATATCAAAGATATAGGGGTAGACAATCCTATAGGATTTAGATTTGACTGGCTGAACAGACAATTCAACCCAATTCTTGAGATAGGGTTTTCTAGTGGAAGAAAACCCCATGCAAGTGTGTGAAAGGTCTTACCAGAAAAAACAGCGACTTTGATATCAAATCTTCATCTAGAGTATGCAATAGTCTGTAATTAGATTAATAATTGTCAAAACAGAAACCTTGTGTTAGCGCATGTAAATTTTCCACTTTTATAGCTGATTAAATAGACACAGTTAATAGAAGTCATATTTTACTTCAGTTACACCGATTCCACCATTTTTGGCTTTCATTGCATTACTATAGTTAAGGTATAAAAATGATTCAATTCCATTTTTAAAAAACAAAAACATTCTTATTTACCAAGAAGATACATCAGGGAGAAGGCTATTGTCTTCAAATGTATTAAATTGAACATACAAAATTGTTGATACTTGATATCTTTACCTACAAAAATGCAGTTTCATATGGCTTAACCTAGTAATTCTTCACCTAATAAAACTTCACTTAAATACAAATTCTGATGGAGTGTTTATTTGTAAAACCATCCATTCAGCAACACTTGAAAAATATCAAGCACTGTCTTTGGCCCTATTTTTTTTTTTTTTTTTGTAAAAAATGCAACTAGTAATGAGAATGCTTCCTTCTTAGGAACAAATTGAGAGATATTAGGAAATGAATGAATTTAATGCTAAGATGTTTGGATTTTTGTTAAATGACAATTATTAGGAAACAAGTAAATAGTGTCTTTAAAATTATCTCAGTTTACAGAAAAGAAAATGTGAGTGATAGTAATTTTTCTACTTTTATATTTTTAGTGTCCATAAAAGCACAATCATGAGGCCAATTTATATAGAAAACTGCCACAACCTGCTAGTGGCAAAAAAGACTCGGTGAGAGGATATTTTACATAGGCTATTTAAACTAAAATAAAAATGGCAGTTGTCACAAATTTCAAATTAATGTCCACTTTCTAAACCAAAGATGCTCAACTGTCTCTCCATATTCACATGTATGAGTCCCCTGAACTCCAGATGGAAACGGATGTTATAATTATCACTGGATTGTTGTAGCCTTAAATGGGAATGGAAGATAATCATGCTGAAGTGTCAGATCCAAAGGATGGCTGCTTTTAAAAAGCCCATTAAACAATATTATTCAATTTTAATGGTAGCATTATCAGAAGGTCTTTGATAATGTAGCTGCCAATTGTGCTCTCTTGATTTGTAACTTTCTTTGAGGGCTTGGGGAACATGAGCTGTTTAAAGCACCTTTTTTAAAAGCTCCTAATTCCTTTCTGACTTTGAATATTCTCTTTTTCACGGCGGAACTGAATGGAACCTGTAACTCTGATTAAAATGAACTTAGAATATACAGAAGGCCTGCCTTACAATTATACATGTGCCAAGATTAAAACTCAGAGATCTTGTAGTCAACAGTACAAGGCTAACTGGTAGGTAATAGAACTTCCACTGAAAACTTTAGAAAAAAGCAGAATGAGTATAGCCTTTATGGAGGGGCAGATAAAATAGCCCAGAGGAGCAGATACCTAACAGATAATTCTTTGCAGAAAAGTCATAACCATTCTAACGTAACTAGCTATTTTAACAAACATTAGGGTGAGGAGTTTGCCACGTACGAATTGCCCAAGACACATGACTGCATATTACTGATGGTAGCAGATACATTTTTAATTAAATCTTCTTTTATTTAGAGCATAATGCAACATCCCATTAACTTTTCCCAGAAGCAAGTACAGGTGCTCATTGTTCTTTGTTTTGGATTCTTACACCTAGGGTGACTGTGTCCTTTCCTTTAATTATTGGAGTCAGTCATTAAACTGCAACCTTTCCTAAGCCTTCTATGTTGGCATTTAAGTGTATAATACAGAAGAATGGCAGATTTTTCCTCTGTTCATCTCTTATTATAAAATTTAAACTTTTACATGACCAAAAGACAAATATTTGCTTAAAAAACTAAAGTTTCATTACATCTTTATATCATATAATGCTTATCTAAAATTACAAACTTATCCTAAGTTTAAATTGCCTACAAAAGCTAATAGAGGACTCTAACCCTAGGGAGACTATACAGTAATCAATATTATATTTCATATATATTTTTACATATAATATTACATATATTTTGTACATATGAGATATATATAATAATTGCTGTTAGTATAATCCAGTGAGTGACAGACTATTAGGAGGAGTTATCTTAAGCCAGGCTGGTCTGAACTCCAGCCTAGCCAAAATGGTGAAACCTTGTCTCTACTAAAAATACAAAACGTAGCTGGGCTTGGTGGCATGTGCCTGTAATCCCAGCTATTTGGGAGGCTGAGGCAGGAAAATCACTTGAACCCGGGAAGCAGAGGTTGCAGTAAGCCAAGATCATGCCACTGCACTCCAGCCTGGGTGACAGAGCAAGACTCCTTGAAAAGAAAGAGAAAAAAAAAAAGGAACCTTTTCCAGAGCGTGGATATTTTCAGCCAGTGAATTGAACACTCTTGAAAAATAGCCATGTAGTCAATGATATATGAAGTGAACAACTTCATTCTAAGAAGTCAACTATTTGTTCATTTAATCTCAACCTCCCTGTAGAATCACAAGATATACCTAAGTGTAGACTTTTCTGCCAGATTCCACCAGGCGTCCACTCTGCACACCAGGAAATTCAATTTGTCCAAAGTGAAATATTTCCCACAAGAGGAAAACATTCACCTGGACATTGTTTCCTTGCCATCCTCTTCTGCACTCATGATGTAATATTCATGGTTATAAGGGGATGGGGGACAGGAAGAGGACTTGTTCATAGGAAATAAAATAAAAGGTGTAATTAAAAATGGTAAGCATCTCAAGTCTCAGTTATCCTGACCAGCTTGTGAGATATGGGAAAAAAGAAGGTGCTTTGGAGATCTGCGGAAAAGTCGGAGGATAACGTGATGTGGGCAAGGGGTTAAGGGTCTTTGAGAGAAGCCAGTGAAGCCAACATTTCAAATAGGCTTTTAAAATTCACTTGGGTTTGTATTATATGTCTCTTGAAAGAGTTAGAAGCCTTAACATATAAAAAGCTGACTATTTATATATTTGATTCCTTAAAGGCAATTAGGAATACAAAGCAGATGGTCCAGCATTGTAGATTTCCCTTTTCATATTGCTTAAACACTAGAGATCAATAAGTCTAATATAAACAGATGATTTCCATAGCAGGGTTTATAATTAGCTGGCACTGAATGTGTCCAAACTCTAAAATAATTAGCAGAAGCATGTGGCACACCATTAAAACCTTGTGGCTTGTCTGCATTTACATTTATAATTATTAAAGTTAATTATGATGCTTGTGTTATGGTTCCAAGCTCCTTTACAACTTAGATTAAATATTTTTTTTAATCCCATAACTTCCTTTCTAACCTTCCTTGAGCCTCTGGAAAACAGTGAAACCAGACAAAATTTGGAATGTATAGCTGCAGTTTTTCTGCTCGAAAGGGTAAAGTCTGTCCTTATCATGAAAGATAGGCTCTTCTTAAAGAGCTGGCAGCTTTCTCAACTGATAACAATATTTCGATCTTGAATTTTAATTTGTTTATAATGATAGGATAGGCAGAATAACACTGCTTACAAGTCTTTGGAGTGAAAGCTGTCATTTTTGAGAGCTAAACGAATGGCAAGTTAGTGTCAATATAGTCGCCTCAATTTATTATATAGTGGAAGAGAATATAAAATAACATACATAATGTGCTTGGTTCAAGGTCTAAAGGTACTCTACATTATTTTAGAGTCCAGCTGATACTTCGCAGGAAAGGAGCAAATAGTTCATCTTTATTTTTAAAGTCCACATTTCCTGAAAAGGCTATTATCAAAGCCCTCCCCTGTACTGGGAATCCTGGATACCAGAGAACATATAACACAGACCTTGCCTCCTCAGCCAGAACAATGAGAGTCTTAGTCTCACCAACAGTCATACTAACCACAAGAGCATATTTCTTTAAAATTTTCATCAAGAAATATGATGACACGTTTCTGTTGATCTTATACTCAGGTGTCACCTATTGTCATTGCAACAACTGGCCAATGTTAACATAAATCTCATTAAATCTGAGGTTTTTTCATCTTTTGTCAAGAATATTTTAAGAAATTTATATTCTATATCCTATCTAATGCACCAACTCAGAATTAAAGACACAGTTCTTAACATATTTACAAGTCAGTAAATCAGAAAAGGAATATTAAATACCTTATTTGTCAGATCTGCTCACATATATATCTGCTACTATATTCAAGTTATCTGTACTCAATAAATGTAACAAATGTGCTTTCTTTATAAAAGAATCCATTGACTTACATAGTTTAAAGTGATTTATTAATTTTATTTTCTGGTTCTTCCCATTTGCTAGAATTTTATATAGTACCATATACAGTTGGCATTCTGCAAAACAAAAACAAAACAAAAACCCTGTTTTTAGTTATTTCGCTTTATATTTTGTATTTTATATTTTATATTATATATTTTATATTTTATAATTCAGATCATTTCTACTTGATTTTCACATGAGTTTAAATACAGTACACTCATTTACCTACAAGCTGTAAAATACATAGCTATGAATAACTTCCAGTCTCATTTTTACCCCATAGCTGAGAGAGATTTTCTTTAATAAAATTGACCACTTTTTTTTATCATAAAGAAAAATCTTATGTTTCATCACTTCTCTTGATGCATCATTTAGAGATAAAAAATTAAAATATACCTTACTCAAACTATTAATATTAGAATGAAATTCATGTTAATTTCATTGCTAATGAAATATGTAGTCACATAAAGACACTGTCATTTTAATGTAGCAGATAAAAAGGAAAGGATGTAATATCAGCAGGATGATTTTTAAATTACTTATTATTTTAATAAAATTATTATTATTTTTTTAAGGAAGAGAAAAAGAAAAAGAAGGATAAAAAAGAGGAAAAAAGTGAAAGAATAAAAGAGAGAAAGAAAGAGAAAGGGGGAGAGAGAAAGAGAATCTTGTTTTATTGCTCAGGCTAGAATGTAATCTAAATATAGGTATTAAAGACCTCTTTTATGCCAATAATTTACTTAACAATGGAGACAGGAAGGAATAAGGGAAGAAAATAACAAGCAGCCAACCAATATTTCATTTAAATCTGTGGAATGCTATGCAATTACTGAGAAGTGATTTAGTTCCAATTATGTGGTCACTTTTAGAATAGGTGTAATATGATACTGAGAAAAATATACATTTTGTGGATATGGGGTAGTGATTTCTGTAAATATTTATTAAATTTACTTGTTCCAGGTCTGAGTTCAAGTCGTGGATGTCCTTGTTAATTTTCTGTCTCGTTGATCTGTCCAAATTGACAATATAGTGTTAATGTCTCCTGCTATTATTGTGCAGGAGTCTAAGTCTCTTTATAAGTCATTAAGAACTTGGCTTATGTATCTGGGTGCTCCTATATTGGGTGCATATATATTTAGGATCATTAGCTCTTCTTGATACTTTGATCCTTTTACTGTTGTGTAATGTCCTTCTTTGTTTCTTTTACTCTTTGTTGCTAATATAAGCTATTTTATCAGGGAGGAAAATTACAACTCCTGTTTTGTTTTGTTTTTCGCTCTCCATTAGGTTGATGAATCTTCCTCCATCCTTTTGAGTCTTTGTATGTCCTTACATATAAGATAAGTCTGGATACAGCGTACTGATGGGTTTTAACTTTTTATTCAATTTGTCTAACTGTCTGTTTTGATTGGGGCATTTAATCCATTAAATTTAGGATTAATATTGATATATGTGAGTTTAATACTGTCATTTGATGCTAGCTGGCTGTTTTGACTGTTAGTTGATATAGATTCTTCATTATGGTGATACTCTTTACCTTTTGGTAAGTTTTTGGGATAACTGATACTGGTTGTTCCTTTCTGTGTATAATGCTTCTTTCAGAAGTTGTTGTAAAGCAGGCCTGGTGGTGATGAAATCTCTGAGTTCTTGCTTGTTCGCAAAAAAATTATTTTTCCTTCACTTGTGAAACTTAGTTTGGCTGGATATGAAATTCTGTGTTGAAAGTTCTTTTCTTTAAGGATGTTGAATATTAACCCCCACTCTCTTCTGGCTTGTAGGGTTTCTACTGAGAGTTCTGCTGTGAGTCTGATAGGCTTCCCTTTATGGGTAAGCTGACCTTTCTCTCTGGCTGCCCTTAGTATTTTCTCCTTTATTTCAACCCAAGTAAATCTGACGATTATGTGTCTTGGGGTTGCTCTTCTTGAGGAATATCTTTGTGGTGTTCTCTGTATTGCCTGGAGTTGAGTATTGTTGTACCTTACTAGGTTAGGAAAATTTTCCTGGATAATATCCTGAAAAATATTTTCCAGCTTGGATTCATTCTCTTCATCACATTCAGGTTCACCTATCAAATGTAAATTAGGTCTTTTCACATAGTCCCATACTTCTTGGAGACTGCTCATTCCTTTTCACCCTTTTTTCTCTAATCTTGTCTTCTCATTTCATTTCATTAAGTTGGTCTTTGACCTCAGATATCCTTTCTTCTGTTTGATCAATTCGACTATTAAGACTTGTTCCTACTTCACAAATTTCTCGTATTGTTTTTCAGCTCCATTAATTCATTTATATTCCTCTCTAAATTGTCTATTTTCGTTAACATTTCATCAAACCTTTTTTCAAAGTTCTTAGTTTCTTTGCATTGGGTTAGAACGTGTTCTTTTAGCTCACAGAAGTTTCTTATTATCCACCTTCTGAAGCCAGACTCTGTTAATTCATCACACTCGTTCTCCATCAGGCCTTGTTCCGTTGCTGATGAGGAACTGCCATCCTCTGTAAAGGAGAGATATTCTGATTTTGGGTGTTCTCAGTCTTTTTGCTCTGGTTTCTTCCCATCCTTGTGGATTTATCCACCTGTCATCTTTATAATTACCAACTTTCAAATTAGGTCTCTGAGTGGACATCCAGGTTGTTGATTCCCAGCACCAGAATCCATGTAATTTTCACTGTAGTGACCCACAGCGCCAGCTGAAACAGCGGCGTTGAGATTCGTGGTGCTTTTCTGCCCAGGAGTCTCTGGTCTGGCTTCCCTCTTCAGTCCCTTTTTCAATCAGCTAAATGGGTGACTCTGTCTTCCCAGAGCTCCAAACATCAACCAAAAGGATGCCCAGTCCCGTTTACCCCGCACCAAGAGCTGCTGTGCCGAGGTGCCGGCAAAACAGCTGCAGCAGCCAAAAGGGTTGCACTGGCGACCCATGGGCCTTCTCCGCTGGGAATCTCCTGGTCCATGGGCAACAAAAATTCATCTGGAAGTGTGGCATCCACTCACTCTCTATGCTTTCACTGGGAGCTGCAATCCTGAGCTGCTAGTAATCTGCCATCTTGGATCTCTCTCTAATAAAATTATTAAATAATTATGTCCAGTGAAATTTTATAGTCATTACTCTTTAAGAGATGAGAGGAACAGAAGATGAAGATGGAAGTTAGAATGGGATGGATTAAGGTGAAAAAAATCTCAAGATTGGGATGGTAAAAGAAAAGAACCAAGAAAAGGTGTACCTAGAAGAGTCAAGGAGAAGATTAAGACTGTGGAAGCCAGGCATTGAAAATATCTGCCTGCTCAAAAAGATCATGAATTTTCCTCCTGCCCATGCTTGTACTGGAATAGGGCTTCAACAATCAGTGCAGAAATTTTTCCTCCAGAGGAAATGTTCATACAATGCATCTAGTATCATAATAGAAATAACAGACTTATGTATTCTTATCATAGACTATGTTATAGTTATAGTTATGCTAAATATGTGTTTATCTGTGTGTGAAACATATGTATGATCTGTGCTTCTCAAAATTTCCTCTGCGAGTACCTGCATCAAACTGTTAGTTATGCATTATTTTTCCTAGAAAAACCTCATTCACATAATAATCTTTCTTAATTGTGGTAGCCCAGGGAGAAAAACAAAAGGAAGTTTTTTTTTAAGTTCTTCATTTCAGATAAAGAGGACATATTTATAAGAAACCTGGTGATATTAATACTTTGTATTCCCTACAAATATCCATGTCATCATTCACCCAATTATAAAAACATGAATTATGCCATTCTTTGTCTGTATTATCAATAAGTTACACTTTCTAGGTGTCTTATGTGTTTGAGGAATTTTGTTATATACTGGAGTCACTAAGATTAACCTCAATGACTCATAGGCTGATTGGGGACATATAAAATGTCATGGGCAATAATACAAGATGGTGCCTGCTCTGTAAGAAATGCATGACATAAACCATATGTAATCAACATTCAGAAAGAAAAATCACCCAGGAAACATTCACTGAAATAATGAAACTGAAATATGTTTTTATAGAAGCACAGGGTATCAAAAGGCCCAGATTCTGGGATACTGGGACAGGATTTCTCAAGTCAAATTTATTAAAAGCATGGATTAAGGTATATAATATATTAGAAGAAAAAATATAAGCCTATTTGGAGAAATAGAAGCCTATCTGGAGAAATGGATGTCACCTTTAATAAGGTCTACAAGGAGTTTGTATTTCAATCATTAGGCAATAGAAAATGCTTTTCCTTACAACTTACATTATATTAAAAAAAAATCAGCACAGTATTCAACTCCATTTGTTCTCGTCAATATATCCTTGCCTATAGAAAACAAAACTGAGGTCACAGCCTCCCTGCAGCTCAAGTGTTTTCATTTTTCAAATCTCCAATAAAAGACACTCATATTCCTTCTCAGAAAACCACATTCTTCTCCCAACTATTTAAGTCTACTCTGTGTCCATCATACACGTTCTGGCCCACACTTTACTTTCCTCTGGCTCAGGCCAGACCAGGAGATGTCTGGAATGTGACAAGGTAGTATGAGCCTGCCAGCTCTATTCTGTTAGCAAATTTATTTTCTTCTCTTAGACGGATGATAAAAATGTCACGGTGTGATGCTTTAGCAGGCCCAGGAGCTCCCACCTACAGCTGTGGGGCTTGAGTGGGACCTGAAGCCAAGAATGCCATAAGGAGCACAGACAGCAACTCTGCCATCACTGCTCCTCCTGCATTGCTCATTCTCCTGCTAAATGATGCAATGGGACCCCCTCAGGGATTCTGAGTCTGATCATGTTTTTCTTGCTATTTTTTTACTTCCATCTTCCCTTCACTAAAGCAGCCCAAACTACTGAATTTTTCATGAAACAGATAATATCATTGTACACAAGATAATGGCATTCAAATACATCCATCTGCTTGTTAGCTCTGACTACATTGATTGCAATTCTACTGAAAGAATATTTACCAAAAAAGCGATTTTTTCTGCTTTTGTGGTATTAAAAAATGCACAGTTTCATAAGGGAACTATAGAGGGACTGGTATATATACACAACCTAAGAAGGGAAAATGATCTGAGAAATTAAGCAGTGATCCCTGGGGCTCATCCAAAAACAACAATTTACATTTTCTCAAAGATGGATTTGAAATCTAGATGAGTTTTATGACTCAATGATTTTGTTCTTCCATCAACTGAAGAATGGTTGGTGGAAAACTGTGTTTCACTGGCATGATAGACAGAGCCCAGGCAGTTCCCCTAAAGGTTGGAAAATACACAGTCATGTCATTGTTCTTCTTATCTAGAGTGGCCATGACTGGATGGAGCAAGATGGGAGAACAAGGCTCCAAGCTCCAAGCTTCTCCCGGTCTCCATGGGTGTTGGAGGGATAGGAAAGATGAAGAGAAGATCAGAGTAGAAGTGAGAAAAGGAGAAGGCAAAGGAAGTGTGTCCTTCTGATCTGGTCTTTCATGGCCTCAAATTTGGTTTCTGATCCTAGGATGAATAATCATCAATCTGATTCAGATGAGGAGAGTTCACTACATTTTTTTCACATCTAAGCTCAAAGGCAGTTTCTTTCTGTCTATATCATGAAATGTTACTCAAGAATTCCTAAACACTACCTCAGTCCTCTGATTCACAAATGATACGTTTGTTCATTTATTCACTTTGCTATTCTAATTGCCATTCTTATACTCAGAAGTCAAATGGAAAATTAATTCAGCATGTTGGTGTATGTGTAACCATTATGTCATAAGATGTTGTTTCCTCCATACTTTTTCTTTGTCCTATTCAACCACAGTCATGTCATATTAACTGGCTTGGATTCTTATTTGAATAATTGCTAAGACATTTTCTAACTGGCATGAGATTTTTAATTGAATGTTCAATTAATTCAATTACCCTTAGCTTCCCTAAATTCTAGACAATTACCCCTAGCATCGTTAAATTCTAGACAAAGATTTTTATCCAGTATGTAAATGAAACAAGTTCATTTCATTCCATATTGCCTTCAATTTTCTATATCAGAAGAAATGACACATTGCACTTAACCTAAACATTTTATAACAATAAATAAAGCTATATCATTCTTTAATACCTACAACACTTGTAGACAGAAACTTATGTAGGACATCCAGGAAATGTTTTAAAGATTCAGTCAGAAATTTCTTCACTATAAAAAGGTAATTTAATTGAAAAACCTAAGATGTACTCCTATAATAAACACATACACACACAGCATGCACAGCCCCATCTTTTGAATGATATCTAAATTGGGCAAGAATGAGTAGGTATAGTGAAGGGTCTTGTGGGCTTATCTTATGGAATGTTATTTTCACAGACTAAGGGATACATTTAGCTTGCTGGGATCCGAGTAATTTATTCTATGTGCTCTGGACCATCTGTGGAACCTTGTGTGAACCCAACAAGTGCAGTTGACTTTTGAGCAATGTAGAGGTTAGAGGTGCCAACTCCCCATGCAGTCAAAAATCCAACTTACAAATTTTGTATTCTCAGAACTTAACTACTAACAGCCTACTGCTGACCAGAAACCTTACCAATAACATTAACAGTAGATCAACACATATTTTGAATGTTATATGTATTATATACCCTATTCTACAATAAACTAAGCTAGATAAAAGAAAATGTTATTAAGAAAATCATGAGAGAAAATGTGTTTACTATTCATAATAGAAATGGATCATCATAAAGATCTTCAGGTTGGTCTTGCTTTCTCACAAACGGACAAAGGGGAAAAAACCCACAAACAAGTGGTCATGGAAAGTTCAAATCTGTGTTGTTCACGGATAACTAATTAAAAATGAAGTTAAATATATATTTGTATTATTTACTGGTGGGTATTTCAGTTCATTGCTGAATCAAAAAAACAACTTCTGCTTGATAGTATGAAAATTTATTTTCTTCTTAAAACATGTTTTATCATTTGTGAAACACAGGTATAAAAATTGCTATCAATGCTTGATATTCTTGAAATTAATGAAGGGTATTGTGTAGTTTAAATCTTTCCATTTAATGAGTCTATCTCTTGATGTTGGATATAGTTTAAATAACTACCACTTCTACATGCCAGTGATTTAGCTAGTAATTTGCCTAATAAGGTATGCTTATGTCTAACACCCAAATAAACAGGCATGATCTCTAAATCAGAAAACAAAGGTACCACAAGAGCAGTAAAATGATCTTCCTCATTTTAAATATCAAGGAGAAAAAGGTAGTAGCAATAACTGCATAAATAAACCTCATTCAAACTTTTTTCCAATGGTTAAATAGCTTAACAATTAAATAACTAGGAAGGAAAGTGAATGGGATGGTGGTCCATTTTGGCTTCATCAAATTGGATAAAAGAAAAGCCTAGATATTTTGTATTTTTCTAATCAACCTTGAAGTATATTGGAGGAAATCAATAAATATTAACAACACTAGCTAACAGTTTTATCATAAGTCAATGGGTTTTCTTTGTACACAGTGTTGTATAAAGCATTGCCTTGTATTTTCATTCTCACTAATAAAATAAGAATTAAAAATTTTGGTCTGACTTAGGCACATAAATGTCAGCTCTCCAATACAGATCTATCATCTCTATGGATATTTCTGCAAGTTCTACTCAAGCAAGGTAACCCATTCACTGTATCCTTCAATTTCTCTTCATAGGACTAATATTTATGTTAATCATTTCCTGTCTCTATCCATGTAAATCTGTCAAATACCATGTCTTTTGCTAATAAAGTATAACTGCTTTTACATAAATGCAAATAATATTGGGTTCAGGTCCTTTCAGGACATGTGCGACAACTGTTTATAAACCCTGCAAGTTCCATAATACTACAAACAAACGAACAAAAGGATAATTATTTACTGCTATTTAAAACACAACTGTGTTAAGATACGAGAAGGAAAAATATACAGTTTTTACTTGCAGGGACCTATAATTTAAAATAATAAACAAGAATGAATAATAGTATAGCATAAATAAAACAAATACCAGCATATAATATATGATTACATTCCAATGCTATGGAATTCAGAAGAAGGAGGAGGTAATTTGATCGAGAGTGGTTAGACAAGGCTGTGTTCAGTGAGTATAATGAGGAACAATTTGAATGATAGGCAAATAAGGAAGAAAAGCAGGGAGAGAGGGAAGGAATGGCCTTAGAAATCATGCAAACCTACTTTCTCCTGTTATAGAGCAGTGGCATAACTTTCTTAAGTTGGCAGAGAGAAGTGATAGGAACACAAAGAGAATTCAAGTTCCAACCACCAAGATAATATTTTCTCCCATCTAAGACTACTTTTTTTTCCCCCAATTTCCAGCAACCAGCCTCATTTAAGAAAAATGGAGAGTGGGATCCTAAGATCAACAAAATATAATCTTTGATAGGAGTTGGCCAACTTTTCTGTGAAGGGTCGGTCAGAGAACAAATATTTTAAGCTTTGTGGACCATGTGGTCTCTTGCAGCTACTCAGTTCTGCCTTGGTAGGATGAAAGCAGCCATATACAATATATGCGCAAATAAACATAACTGAATTCCAACAAATTTTACAAAAACAGGGAGCAAACTGGATTTAGTTCCCATGAGCCAAAGTAGGCCAGCTCCTGTTCTATGAGTATATTAAATAAAAAATAAGACATTTACTTAAATTCAGTTAAATGCAACCCCAATTACACTGTTAGAAAATATTAAATATGCACATGGACACAGGGAGGGGAGCATCACACACTGGGGTCTGTGTGGGGCGGGAAAGTAGGGGAAGAACAGCTGGGGGTGGGGAATTGGGGAAGGATAACATGGGGAGAAATGACAGACATAGGTGATGGGGAGGAAGGCAGCAAACCACATTGCCATGTATGTACCTATGCAACAATCTTGCATGTTCTTTACATGTACCCCAAAACCTAAAATACAATAAAATATATATTTAAAAAAAAGAAAATATTAAATATGAACCTAGTTTGCCAGAGTGTGCTCACTTAACTATTGTTGTTTCTGGTAGAAACTGAGGCAATGTCTTACTTTATCTCTCAAGATTTTTCTGTTCAAAATAGCTTCACCAATTAAAGAGGAAAGTAAGTTCACTGCTGTTCTACTAGAAAATGGTGAATTTTTTTTTTTTTTGGCTTACAGTCTGGATTATTCAATAGGTAAAATCTAGGTGAGAATTAAATTGGTACTTTAAGTATTAAGGTGATAAAAATCAAGAATTGCAGAAAAGTTAAAATTTGAATCTAATTTACATAGCTTATTATAATATTTGTATTATTTGCATGGCTTTCATAATCTCCAATTCAGATCAATTTTACCTATTATTTTGGCCCTGCATTCTCCTGAAACTTTCAATCCACATTTCCATGAAAGTTAGAAACCCACTCAGAGAAGCTTTCATTTCCTTAAGGGAATGTACTGTTCTGCCTTCCACCTTCAGAAAGGTTGCTGAAAGCATCATATATTAATGACACTTTGCTGAATTTTAGAAATAGATTTACACTATATAAAACCTAGAGTGCCACAAGGAAAAGAAGAGTAATACAATATCCATATGCAGATCTAACTCTCACTTCTACCCCCTAACCTCTCTGATAAGTCAAGAATCTTTTCTGCTTGACACCACCAGACCCAGAAAGAGGGGCTTACGGAGTCCAGCCAGTTCAAGCATTTCTGTTTGTTAAATGGTTGGGAGTTCATTTACTTTCAAATGTAAAGCAAGAAGGAGTATTTGAAACTAATTCAGCTTAAGTAAATCTGTGGCCAAATTTATTTTACAGTTAAAGTTCTATAATTAATCACAGATATATCTTCTATCACAAAAAGTAAAAATTACACAAATATGAGTATGATATTTGTAATATATTAAATACAATATTAAATATATTAGAATACTGAGTATATTATTACAAAATAATATGCAAAATAATATATTCCTTTAAGAGATTTGCAAATATTTTGCTAGACTAGGAGGACCTAGATGTTCAGAAAAGTCCTTTATGTTCAGTTAGTACTGACTCATCATCATATTCTCATTTTCCTTGTTCTGAAGGTTAAACTAGTGAAACCCACTTTAAATAGGGTTTTATAAAGAGTATTGTCCAGGCCAGGTGCTGTGGCTCACGCCTGTAATCCCAGCACTTTGGGAGGCCGAGGCAGGCGGATCACGAGGTCAAGAGATGGAGACCATCCTGGCCAACATGGTGAAACCCCGTCTCTACTAAAAATAAAAAAATTAGCCGGGCGTGGTGGTACGTGCCTGTAGTCCCAGCTACTCGGGAGGCTGAGGCGGAAGAATCGCTTGAACCCAGGAGGCGGAGGTTGCAGTGAGCTGAGATTGCACCACTGCAGTCCAGCCTGGCGACAGAGCAAGATTCCGTCTCAAAGGAAAAAAAAAAAAAAGTATTGTCCAAGCGGCTAAGGGTAGTACAGCCTTCTGAGGCCAAAACTTGGAAGAGTGAATTTCATGTGGCCAGAGGGTCATTTTTCTCCAGTTGTTTAGATGGCCCCGAAAGTCAAAGCCAGAGAAACCAAGGAAACTAGAAGGCTCGGATGTGGGAGAGGAAAAACCTGGGAGGGAACAAAGGCAAGGCAGGTCCCCAGCTGCTGTAAGTGACTACAGGGGTGGCAGCCTGGTATAGAGAGTGCATCAAACAGCTGGGGCATGTTCTGCACGCAACAGAAAGACTTTTTCTTCAAGAGAGAGAAATTAAATAATATTCTGAGACACTTTGCAACTCATGCCTTTTGGGAAACTGAATGGGGATACATATTTTTTTTTTCCATGTACGTTTTGGTGTTGAATGCAGTCAGGCTGGAAATATTTCACTAGGTTTAATATGTTTTAAAACTCAAAGTGAACAAGATTAAACATGGGATATGATATCCAAAATATTCTGAAAATTATAAATCAGGATATAGGAATATGTACTATAATTATATAAATCATAAAATATTATAGAGCCAATATACTAATACAATGCAGAATATGTGTGGAGGTGTTTCATTTCTTTTTTTCTGCCCAAGGCAAAGCTAGGTGCCACTCAGTGCCCTGCTCTATAGTAAAAAAAAAAAAAAAAAAAAAATCTACACTTCTCAAGAGTACAGCAAAAAAGAGTGTGCACTCATCTGGAAAATCCTCAGGCCTGGACAGAAGAATCCCTATTGCTATTCAAACCCTTATGATAATCTAATGTAGAGAGAGATTTTTCTTAATGAATGAAAATGGCTTCAAATGACTATAAACCTATGTTAAATTAGCACCCTGTTAGCTTAATACAAACAGCATCTTAAGCCAACTGAAATTAAATGATCCCTAAGAAAGATGATTTGAGACTTACCAGTCTTTATCTAACTAAAAAGAATTTTTATTTCAAGTGACATATAAATATCATTTAACTTAATATCTGATGATCAAACTTCAAGCAATCTGACCTACCTAGAATACTATTTCATATATAGAAATTCATTTTTTTAAAAAAATCCCTATATGGCAAAGTAGCATCAAAAAAGAAGAAGAAGAAGAAGAAGAAGAAGAAGAAAAAGATCTTACAATCTTGCTCTGCTCAAGTAACCTGAGGCCCCCACACACAGCTGGCTGTAAAACAAAGCCAGAGGGTAAAACCTCAGAACTGGGAGACATTGCAGGTGCTACCAGCAGGAAAAGACAAAAAACTATGCAAAACAGGCAAAGCTATAAAAGCAAAGGCCTTTAACGTTATTTGTATAGAAATAAACTGTCCATTGATTTCAATAAAACAATTTATAATGTTTTGAGTGTTAAAGCGTAAGAAGATGAATTTTAGGAAGACAGTGATTCTCATATTCAGTGTTCATCAGAATCACCTGCAGGACTTGTTAAAACACAGAATGCTGAGCTCCGCCCCAAGTTTCTGATTCAGTAGTTCCGGGATGAGGGCCAAGAATGTGCATTTCTACCAAGTGCTCATGTAATGCTGATACTACTTTTCCAGAAACTGCTCTTTGAGAAGCATCTAGTAGGATACAAAACTTCATTCTTTAATGAAGAATCAGAAAAACTGAGAGGCAAACAAAGGGACTCACTCAAAATGAGACGAGGTAAGACAATGTTAGATCCTATATGGACCTATTTCACGAAGGGTCATCCTGAAATGTCCAGTAGTGAGATACTATTCTGTTATTTCAAACCTAACTGCTTACATGGATAACTAAACTCCCTTGGAACCCATTTTTCTAAGCATGTAGAGCCTTCCTAAAATCAGAAATTCACTTGTAATGCATTGGCTTTATTATCCAACTCAATCTGAGTGTGGTAGCAACCTGTAAGTATATATATGCCTTCCTCTATAAATGGGTTGATAAGCTATAACTTCCCTAAAAACTATGTTTGTGGGGTTGTTCCAGTGTTTTTTTTTTTTCTGGCTGTACTTAGATTAGTACATTGAACCACATTTAAAATGCACAAATGGACTTCTATTCAAAGGAAACATACAGAAACTCTTTCTAATGTGAATGACTATTGCACACAAAGTTATCCCTCTGATAAGCTGGATTTTTATGTTCCTGTTTTGGTAAAAAGCAAACTTGTCAATACATTGCTGTAACGATTTTAGATTTGGAAAATTGCTTTCACCTTTTTGTTTCTCTCTTGAGGCAATTCCCCTACTTCAAGTTAGCCTCATAAGTAAAATTTTCACATGTGTTACTTTTAATTTCTTTTCATCCTTGAGAAAATGAAAGTATCAAGAGATTCTTGCTTTAGAGTGAAGGGCTTGTTTGAAACTCCAATGCTCCAAGCAATGCCCTAAGTAGGTCAAATTTCCAAGCTGTAATTTCAGCAGACAAATTTGCCTGATTCCCCAAGACAATAAAAGAAGACACCTAATTCTAAAGCATTTAAGCGGCCCAATCTTGACCTTGGAGGTCTTTGTGGTCTGGCCCAACTCAATCCAATCACCTATGACAAGTACACGTTAGCTTCAGCAGGGATGCTCATTCCAAAACTCCAAACTGTACTTACATGTTTCTCTATTGTAAACGTCCTGTATCTTCCTAGGTACATTCTTTCCATTCATCTTCAAGTCCTACTCTACAAGGCTTTCCTCAAATACTCCACTTCCCAACACTCTCCACTTTCTATATTCCTCATCAATTCACTTTCTATAAGGCTCATTATGGGAATTTAAAATCAAATTTAAGATCATATACTGTCTTGTGAAGGAATTTAACTATTTCACAATTCTGCTTTTATCCTTAACTATAGATCAGTTCTTAGATATTAAGAACCAGCTTATCTAGCACTGGTTTCAACAGCAATTACTTAACACATATGTCTTGAATATATGAACAAGTATTCATTTAGTGCCTATTGTATATCTAGACACATATATTATAGTCCTCATACTCCAGTCCAGTTAACCTCCAAACAAGCTCCCTGAAGTGATTCCCTTCAGAAACTTTCATATTTATGGAGATTGCTTCACCTCAAGAAGCAAGATATTTGTGGGTTCTTTGCCACAGCAAAAGGTAAACAAAGTACTAACACCTTGTAACTCTGCTCTTATAATTCACTGGCCTTTTCTCTGAGATCAGTTTCCATCCATGTTTTCACTGAAAATATTATGTGCACCAAATAATCGAAAGTGTCTATGGTGATACAACAGTGGGTTCCAATATTATAAAGTGGGTATTATATCTCTTCATACACAATGTTAAGTGTGGTGTTTACTTTGATAAGACATACCACAATGAATATTACCCAGCATGATGGTTAAGAGTCTGGGCTGTGGAATCAGAGATCCAGATATGAAGAGCTACTGCTCTTTACTGATGGTTTGAGTTAGAACTAGTTACCAACTCTATCCTTGGATCCAGCTGAACATGGGATCAGAATGACCACTATATAAGGCAACTTTAAAGAATCAATTTATTCCTACCACATAGCTACCATCAATTAATCAGTCCCTGCAAAGCACTTAGCAATATGTGGTACAAAATAACCAGTTAATAAGTGGTGGTAATAATTCTTATTAAAGAAGTTTTAGCACAACAAACTATAGCTCACAAATATGGGCTAAGCAAACGCACGTACACACACACACACACACACACACACACACACACACACACAGTGTAAGAAAAGTAGCTAAATCCAGAGAGCTGCCCAGTAACATTCAGCTCTTAATCACAAGCTGCTGAGTTGCCCAGTCTTAGGGACACCCAGAAATCCCTTTGTCGGTTTTTAAAAGACAAAATTCCCTTATGAAAGAGATGGAGAGGGTGCATTCTTCTGCAGAGTGGCTGCTGAGTAAATATGGCATCCATGATTGGCTTAAAGTATGTCTCCTATAGGACTCATAGTGACAGCTTTCATTTTCTTCTATTTTTCCTTTTAATTCTTTTCCTCGCCTGATTTGCTCTTTCCCCCTCTATCACTAGCCCTAATCAATGCAGCAGGTCAGGTTGAAAGAATGGACAGCCTCCGAGCCACATACATTTAAACCACTTTAATGCAAATATTGATCGTAGGAGCATAGACACAGGCCAGGCTGCATTTTTTTAATGGACATGCTTTTTTTCTTGAGCTGTGCTACCCATGATAAAATACATCACCATAGATCAGTATTCCACCATCTTTCTATGCATAGGAATGCCTAAGCAAATCCAAAAGGTGGGCCAGATTCAATGCCAAGCTTGTGAGCCTTCAAAGTAGGTACTTCAGCAGTCAACTGGACCACATCTGTTTAACCACTTACCCTTCTCATCTCATGCTTTCTAGATGAGTTATTTTGGTGCACACAGAGACAGACTATCAGAATGGATGTGGTACCTAAGGTCACAAAAATAGATGTCCCACAACCATGTCTACTATGCTAAGACACTTAATTCCTGAGATTATCAAAGATTATCCACAAGATTATCAAAGCGTTGTATCAGAGAGCCACTGTCCAAAACATGTTTAGCAACGGAATCTAATTCTGACTTGAAATTCACAAGGAGAGATCGAGGACAGGAAGAAATCCTAAGGGCCACTCTGAAATTTCATGCTAAAAAGATCTGATATCCCATCTGTAGGCATTTTTAGGCTGGACGGGAGAGGGGAGGAAAAAAAAGAAAGAAAAAGAAAACCCATTTGTACTAAGAAAATTTCCTTGGCCTTTTGCCAAGAAAGGAGGTCTCATGAACTGGGCGTAAACTAACCTAAAACCAAAGAAAGGGGGAAGAAAATAAGTGGACGCAAGAGCCTCAAACCACACCAGTTGCTTCCAAGCAATACCGTTGCTTTCAGATGTTTCTTCTTCGATTCTTTTCATAGGTCTGTGGTTGTTGTTTCTTATTATAACTCTAAAGCAAAATGTACTATCACATTTACTGAGGTGGCTGTGGAGATGGAAATGAGACCATCACAATTCTCACCGTCATATGAAGTCGTTTTTTTACTTGTTTTCCCGAGATCAGCTGGCCCCCACATCTTTATGCAAAGGGGTAAATGTCATCATAAAGAGGGACAAGCAAGATGTGTACACCGGGTGGACAGAATGTTCTCTGTGGGCGTATCAGCCTGAAAGGTGGAGATAACTGGAGTGAAGAGGAAGCTGAGTGGTATGCAAAGTGGGAGGCAGGCTGGGCAGAACGAAGCCTTTGACCTTGGAAGAGCTGAGTACTAGGGAAGTAGAGGGAGGGGGAGAGAGAACGGAATGAGGAATTCCTCGCTGCAATATATTCGGGTAAAAATGGGGCTGTCATCTTGAGCTACAAGTTAGAAAGTTATTACTTTTAATATGCCACTACCTTAGGCCTATACTGTTATGTAAAAGAAAAATAACCTTGTGTGACAGTTTAACATTGATCGATGTGCCTGCCAAATGCAAAGAGATAAATAAGCAGGTGATGAATAAACAGCACTTCAAGTAAAGACATTACGCTGCATGCATAAAACGGCGCCAGGCACCTAGGAGCCGTGGGTGGCCAAAGGTTGGCCATTTCATGCCCACTCAGTAAAGCAGACTTAATCGCTTCCAATATTTTCTGTTAAAAAGCACGCTTAATGAGCCAATTTCACAAGCCCAGAGAAACTGATTATTATCTCTGAGTTCCAACAGAGTTGGTTGTTTTCCAAGAGCCAGGTTTTTTTTTCTTTGACGGGATAAAAAAAAAAAACACCCTTTTTTAGAAAGAGAGAGAGGGGCGTAGGAGAGAGAGTAAGAGAGAAAGGGCGACGGGGGAGAAGGAGTGACCGAGCCAGCCAGAGGGCACGGAGAGCCGGCTGGCGGGGGAGACGCGGCCACTAGATGGCAGTGTTACCCCGCCGTCGGCACCCGGCCCGTGCTGGGAACCGGACAGGCGCAATCGGCGGAAACGTGGCCGGTGAATAACGCTGAGCGCAGCGCCTGGAGAGTTCAGACCCGACCCTCCGCCCTCCTCGGGCCTTTTGTCCACACCTTTTCCATCCTCCAGCCCATACAAGGCGAGGAGACAAAAGGGGCAGTCCCCGAATGGCCTATCTCTGACAGCCCAGGGCTCTGATTCTTCTATGCAGCCTTCTTTCACAAAGTACAGGGGTCCCTTCGTCCGGTTAGACTGAGTTCTTCCTGAATTTTTTTTCTTCTTCTTCTTTTTTATTATTATTATTATTTTTTACCCTGGGAGGCTTGCAATTTCTGTATTCCTCACAGGGCTAAGCATGTGCTTCTCGAGGCATGGAAAATTCCAAGAGGATGAACCTATCTAGTTTTTCAACATGTATTTACTTTAGGCCAGGTTCCTTTTTTCTTGCCTTTTATTTTGCATGCTTTTTTTTTTTTTTCACTTTCAGTAAAAAGTGTGAACAAAAGGAATTTAGCCCCAAAGGAAAAGATTGGGAGTAGGGAAAGGGAGAGAGCACCCCTTAGGAAGCCAACTGTCCTTCAAAGAGTGTCATTCTGTATCTTCCTCCAGCTATACAGCAACGTGGTGAAAGCCACCTAAACACAGGGTTATTGTCACCAACTGCAGTTATTCAATTGCCACTAGGAGAGAGGACCCAGCAAGGAGACCTCAGCATATAATTAACTCCGATATTTTTTTAAAAATTGAAATGAACTGTTGTTAGGTTCTAAATTGAGATACAAGTTAATTATTTATGAATATTCATAGAAAACTTGAACAATTTCCAAACTTGGCCTTTAGTTTCTCATCAGTTAACCAAATAGTTGATGTGTATTTTTTCTGTAAGATGATTTTCTCTTAATGTGCACTGGAACTATCAAATTCATTAAGGTTTTTGAGATTCATTTTGTCTTGTGATGAATCAAAAGGGAATGGACTTAGAGAAAATGAAATGTTCGTCTCTTTTACTTATTTATAGTCACACATAAGAGAAGAATGAGATGACAGCAAAAATTGGTCAGTTATGGTTTAAAAAAATGATATATTTGGGGAAGCAGCAGATCAGATTCAATATTCTGTATGTGTATGAGGAAAAGGAGGAGGGTAGGAACTGTCTGGGAAGTGGGAGGTGGACACAGACATGAAACCACCGAAGGAGGGAAGGTACCCAAGTTCTAAGAACTTATTACAGGTAATCATGGTGATGGGTTGAGGACGTGCTTCTCCCAAATATGGCACCTTGGCATTTAAGAAAGCAGAAGCAGGACAGTCGCCCTTCCTTTCGTCTCACCTATTTCCCTTAAAGCAGGTCATAAAACCTAGGAAGGTTGCTCTCTAACCTTCTCCCATGCTTCTCCTCTGAAGGAGAGCCTAAGACCCTCATTCCAAAAGCATCCTCCCTTGACCAGGAAAAAAGGAACAGTCTTATTTCTGGAGACAGAGGGACACAGAGAAGAATCGGAGCACACGGGCCTTGCTAAGCTCCCCGAGTTTATTACCATTAGATCATATTTTCTTTGTCTATGCATACTTCCTCACAACTGTTCACTCTTCATCAAGCCAAAGCATACGCAAACACTCGTTTACCTGTTTCTCTGGGTGTTTTTCTTATGAAGGCTCCCATGTCACACAAAACTTATGTTAAGCAAATTTGTATGTGTGTATCTCATTAATCAATCCTTTGGTGTAGGAGCCTCAGCCATGAAAAGAAATTGCTTTTGCCCTGAAGTGGTCACTGTTCTCACGCACTCACTCAGAACAGAAAGCCCCTATATGTCCACAAGCTCTAGTTCACACTACCCCTTCTTCACCAAGGGGCCCAGTTCACTCTCCACATTTTAACCTCTTCCATGCCTTTGCCACAAAGCCAGCTATCGAACCGAAAAAAAACTCATCTCTGCTGAAATACTAACCAGCGGCCACACTGGATTTTCAATGGACTGAAGCGCTTTGTCCCTAAAGAACAGCCAGCGAATCACTAGGGCCTCTCAAAAGGAAAGTTAAAATCGAGGACACACTGGATACCTGTTAGGTCTGCCATGAAAGACAAAATGCAGCAAAACAAAATATCAGGATTAAAAGACATTTCACAAATGCAATTAACTGACAAAAACCCATCCCATCACATGCCAGGCACTGCACTGGACACTGTGGGCAGAGAGCTAAGGAACATGTGTTGCCCTCAAGCAGCTCACTGGCTGGTGGCTTTCACATAGCAATAGAACAGAGAAGCACAGGGTGCCCAGAAGCTGGTCCCCACCCTGACCTGTGGGAGGTCCTGAAGGCTCTTTCCATTGGGAGAAAATTGGGGGAGGGTCACTTAGTGTCCTAGGGCTGCCTTAAAATCTCACCACATAATGGTTGGCTTTAAACAACAACAATTTCTTAGTTCACAGTTCTGGAGTTTCCATGTCTGAAATCAAAGTGCTGGTAGGGTTGGCTCTTTCTCTAGGCTCTGAAAGAATCCACTGCATGCCTCTCTCCCACCTTCTGGTGGTTGCCGGTGATCCTTGGCAATTCCTCGGCTTGCACATACCTCACTCTGGTCTCTGCATCTGCCTTCACTGGGCCTTCTGCCCTGCGTGTTGGGATCTCTGTGTGTCTTTTCCTTTTCTTATAAGGCACCAGTGATATTGCATTTATGGCCAACCCTAATCCAGCATGACTTCCTCTTAAGTAATTACATCTGCAAAGTGTCCATCAACGAATGAATGGATAAACTGTGAGACATATATATGTATGGATACAAACACATACATACATATACACAATGGAATATTACTTACCCTTTAAAAAGAAGATCTGCCATTTGCAACAATATGGATGAACCTGGAGGACTTTATGCTAAGTGAAATAATTCAAACACACACAAATACTACATGATCTCACATGTGGAATTTTTTTAAGTTGAGTACATAGAAACATAGAGAAGAACAGAATGGGTGGTTACCAGACGCAAAGAGGGAGAGGAAATTGGGAGAAGTAGCTCAAAGGGTAGAAAGTTGCAATGATGTAGGATAAGTCTAGAGATCTAATGGATGGGATAAGGACTAGAGTTAATAATGTGGTATTGTGTACCGTAAACTTGCTAAGAGAGATTTTAGGTACTTTACCTTACACACACACAAGGAATTATTTGAGGTAATAAATATGTTCATTTGCTTGACTGTAGTTATCATTTCACTATGTGTATCAAAATATCCTGCTGCATACCTGAAATATATGCAATTTTTAAAAGACCTTATTTCCTAATGAGGTAACATTCTGACATGCCTAATAAACATGAATTCTGGAAAGACACTTATTAACCCAGTTTAGCGACATTTCAAGCAAGGGTACCAGATGACACCTAAGAACTTCAGGTGGTTCCTTGCAGTTATGGGGTAATATGCAATGGAAATGAGGAGAAAGAGTTGGAAAGAGGCTAAAACAAATCAAAAGAATCTCTTGTTAGATAGGAAAGACTTTAGATTTTCCACGGAAAAGCAGTAAGAAAAATATAGGTGGGTTTTAAGCACATAAGTGTTAGAAACACCACTACCACTCTGGCAGGTGTAGATATTTGGAAAAAGTGAAATTGGAAGCAAAGATGCCAGTTACGGCGTTGTTGCAGTAATGCATGCAAGATAAGACTTTATAATAACATAGTGCCTGTGAGGATGAAACGAGAAAATACATTTGAATTTTTTTTAATATATAATTGACAGAATTTTGAGGGGATAAGATTAACAAAACATGTGTTGTTGAAGACTGAACATGATGAAAGCTAATGAGGTTCCGAGACTTGACCCAGAAATCTGGCCCGAGCAACAAGTTTGATCATCATGTCATTAAGGAAAGTTGGTATTCCATCTTTAAAAGGAAGCCAACTTGAATATATTGGAAAGTGTGTGTGTGTGTGTGTGTGTGTGTGTGTGTGTGTGTGTGTGTGTGTGTGTGTGTGTCAGTTGTTAATAATTTTGTGTAAGAGAGGCTGGGACAGAAATAGTTTTGGAGGAAGAGCCCTCAAATTAGATTGAGCCCGAGCTCCCTGAAAAGGTAAGAGTAACTGCACAAGGTGGAAGAGAGAGTTGGAAGAAGCAGGTGATGGATCTCAGTGCCAGCGCTGAAGAGAACTCACAATAGGACTGAGAAATTCAAGGAGGGAATGCAAGGAAGATCACACAGTGTCTGAGGCCCCCTCTCCTGACACTGACACTTGGCTGTAGAGGGCAATGGAGACACAGAGCGGGTGGTATTGGGAACATTGGGAGCACTGGGGGAAGAGGGAGGATGGATGCTATTGAAGAATGGGGTGACGTTTTTGTTCCTTTGTTTAAAACAAGAATGAGTTAAGCCTTTTCATGTTACTGATATGAAAAGTCTTCACAAAGGAAGAGGATGAAGGGGCAGGATAAAGAAGGAACAGTCAAGAATCTAAGAGAAGGAAATCAAGAACAAGAATTGGACCTTTCTCGATGCCTCTAAAACAAGCCCAGCAGTGGGACTCCAGTTATCTATCCAAAGTTGTTGGAAGAAAAGCATAAGATAATGAGGTGGCTCCCTCGCTACAGATGGTCCATGCTCCACCTCCTCACCCCTCCACCGATCACAATGAAAGAAGAGATTGCCAGCTCATCATTGACCGTGGCTCCAGCATGTGCAAAGCTGGCTTTGCTGGGGACGACGTCCCCTGAGCCATGTTTCCCTCCATCATTAGGTGCCCCTGGCACATGGTGTGATAGTGGGCATGGGCCAAAAGGACTCATACGTGGGTGATGAAACCCAGAGCAAGCCAGCATCCCAACCCTGAAGTATCCCATCTAGCACTGCACAGACACCAACTGGGATGACATGGAGAATATCTGGTCCCACACCTTCTACAACAAGCTGCACATGGCCCTGGAGGAGCTCCCAGTGCTGCTGAGACCTCCCTGAACCCCAAGGCCAATAGAAAGATGATTTAGATCATGTTTGAGACTTTCAACACCCTGGCCATGTATGTGGGCTTCCAAGCTCAATGTCCTCCAGGCCTCTGGGCACACCACTGCTATTGTCATGGAATTGGGAGATGGAGTCACCCACACGGTATCTATCTATGAGGGCTACACCCTCCCCTAGCCATCCTGCATCTGGACATGGCTGGTCGGGGCCTATCTAACAACTTCACAAAGATCCTCGTGGAGCACAGCGGCAGCTTCACAAACACAGCCGAGAGGGAGATCGTGTGTGACATCAAGAGAATCTGTGCTCTTGGACTTTGAGCAGGAGATGACCACGACTACATCCTCCTTCTCCCAGAGAAGAGCTAGCAGCTGCCCAATGGCCAGGTGATCACCATCAGCAGTGAGTGGTTCTGGTGTCTGGAGGCTCTGTTCCAGTCCTCCTTCCTGGACATGGAAACTTGCAGCATCCATGAGACCACCTTCAGCTCCACCATGAAGTGTGATGTGGACAGCCACAAAGATCTGTATGCCAACATGGTGCCATGCGATGGCACCACCACAACCCAGGTATCAAAGACAGGTTGCAGGAGATTGCTGCCCTGGTACTCAGCACCATGAAGATCAAAATCATCTCCCCACTGAGTGAAGTATTCAGTGTGCATCTGTGGTTCCATCATGGCCTCGCTGTCCGCTTTCCAGTGAGTCAGACCCCTCCATCATCCACCACAAAAGCTTCTAAATGGACTGCAGGTAGATGCATGTAGTATTTGCTACATGAGTTAATTCAGAAGTATAAATTTGCCCCTGGCACATGTATACACTTCATGCTAGCCTCACAAAACTGAAATAAGCCTTTGGAAAGAAATTTGTCCTTGAAGCTCATATCTGATAACAAAACTGGACTGTAGAACTTGTGGCTGATTTTAACCTTGTCTTCAGGTTAACTATTCCCTTGGCATTTGATTAATATCCCATATATATCTTTGGTTTCAACTCTGAGTACACATATCCTGGTCACTTCATGGCTGAGGTAAAAACATGCTTGTAAGAGACAAGTCCATGGCTCGGTAAGTCTGAGTAGCCAGCAGTCTCTAATCTGCTCAGAGTATTAATGTGTTAGGGTCGAGTGTCATGGGATTTCTCTAGAGGCTGGCAAGGCTCCTGAACCATTGTCATTTCTATCTTGCCCATCTTTCAGGGTTGGAAAAATCCAAGCCATAGGATCCTGTTTCCTTTCTTATCTGATGTTTTCCTGCCAGAACACCATGAACTCTCACTTGCCTTGAGTTGGAAGCAGTTTGCATTTACACCTGTAAATTTATTAATCCTTTTAATTTAAGTAAGGGTTTTTTGTACACAATTCTCGATTCTTTAAGAGATGACAACAGACTTTGGTTTTCTACTGTTATGTGAGAACATGAGGCCTCAGCAACACATCATTGTGTAAGAAAAAAGATGAAAGTGCTGCCATAACCAGAAAAAAAAAAAGAGAATGATGTGAAACCACTTTGAAACGTGGTTTCAAATACATTGGAATAATGAAAATATGGTTACTATTAAAGCAATACGATTAAAACAACAATGTTTTCAGTGATGTACTGTGAGGTGTACATTAGGTTAGTTTTTTAAATTGTATTAAGTTAGCATAATCTGCAGAACTAGGATGGCAAATATAAGCCTGCTTGGGCTAGGTGTGGGTATTCTGAGGCTTATCATGCCCCAAAACTGATTGCACACAGTTAAATTTTTCCCACAGAAAAAAGAAAAGCATTTGTAGCTCTGGAGTGCTTCAATCGTTTTCATTTCTTCAATATGGAAATCATGGCATATGATACTAAAATTGCATTTTCCAAACCCCATTACAAATATACATTCTCCATATTTTCATCAGAAATATTAAAGTTTCACAAACCCATCAAGTGGTAAAATGAATTGACATTCCTCCTCCTCTTTCATATTAATGGATTTGTACTCTGTCCTATCATAATAAACATCAATATAGTAATTAATAACTAAGCTTAGGCTTTCACCCTTTTCCAAGATCTCTAAACAATGAAGATACAGCCACAGGCAGAAACTTGACCTATTAAAGAGATTTTGAAGAGGGAGAGACAGAACACTTCATTGAAAACAATCCTCAATAAATACGGAAACAAAGTACTTCTTTCTCATTTATCAGCAACTCACTCACCTTTCACTTACTGGTATGTTCAATGACCAGTGTGTTTGCAGTACTTATACCTACTCATGTTCTTTCTTAAGTGGTCAAAAAGATGATCACAGAACAAGGTCTTCAATTGCAATAAAGAGAATGCTACACGTTTAGTACATGCCAGAAAAATGGACTATAATATTAAATCAAATGAGACCAAGATTTCATTCAATTCAGAAAAAAAATGAAGCACCAAGCTAAGCATCAGCTCTATTATTTTCCCAGTGTGTAAAAGCTATATGTTGATAATTAATGAATGCATGAGGAAAGTTTGTATCAAAATACTGAAGGAAGGCTAGTGCAATGCACATGGTTCTTATCAATGCAAAAACAGCAGAAACTCTTATATGTTTCATCAAAGTTTAAAACATTTTATAACATGGTCAAACCAGTCTAGATAGATTCCTTGTTTTTGGTGCAAATTCAGAAAGAAGTTATTTCTTTGATCTAAGATTTAAACTACTTTGGAAATAAATCATGAAAGTAAGAGGATTGTCAAAAGTGCATACATAGTAAAAATCAGACAGCTGCCCCTCATTACCAATTAATCTTACGTATTCTATATGTAAGTCTCTTCAGCATTTGAAAAACTCTAATAATGGACATAATTAGAAAGAAAAAGGTAAAGTAACCTAACAGTGGCCACAGAACAATTTTCAAAAACTATAAACAAATACTATAGATTTATCACTCGGATTTCTCAGATGGAGACTTCTTCAAATTTTGAATTACAAGAAATTTCTGTCAGTACTGAGAATGATTACTCATGATTTTTTTAATCCATAAAGTGAACAGATGCTGTTTTCACATTTTTATAGAATTATTAGAATGGGGATAAGTAAATTCATTGGTCAAGAGATTGCATCCCTTATATTGGAATAAAGACTATAATTAACGAGAAGTCTATGTTAAGGGTCATGACAATCAAAATAATATCTCAGTTAATGTATTTGGGAAAAAAACAAACAGAACTGTCAGTATGCTATTATGCTCTTATGTCACTCTTGTATGAATATCATGATTCTTTTTTGAAGCACGTTGATAGAAGTGCCAAGATTTCCATATTTAATGTATTCTAAAACAGTCCAGATTAAAATATATTAATATTTTAATGATACATAATGTGTGTGTGTGTGTGTGTGTGTTTGTGTGTGTGTGTGTCCCTCAGGAAGTAGGGAGAAAAAGCTATGCCTTGTTTTCCCAAATAGCTTACTTTGTGCTTGTGTTTTCAATTCTTACTCTTTCAGTTCATAGATGAATAAGCACTAGAGTTTAAGAATGGAAGGCTGGAATATACCAATACTAATCTGAGCTGAACTTACCACTGTATCTGTATCCATATAAAATGTTTTAAAGTCCATCTTATTTAAAAAGATTATAAAGAATCTGTTTTGAGACTGTTTACCAAGTTGCTATCCTGGCACATAATAGATACTCGACAAAAGCTTATAGAGTAAGGAAATGGATATGCCAGCCTCAAAGAGTTACCTCTTCATTGAAATGCTCACCTATTTAGGTTGAATTCTTCCTTTCCTGGACCCTCCCTTTAACAGATAACTAATCTTTCTTATCAGTTAGTGAATTCCACTCTAGACTTTACTACATTTCTTAATAAATAGTCCCCAAAGTAAAAAACAGAAAACAAGTAGTTGACAAAGTAACCTAAATGGTGGCATCAGAGGACCTGTGGAGTTCATCTGGGATAAGAATATAGAGCTAGGTGACCCTTAGCCATTCCAGATGTCATCTCATTTGCTCCACCGTGCTAAAAAATGTACCTAGCAGGAAGTTTCAAGAGGAAAGTAACGCCATCACTTTAGCAGGCAATGTAGCAGGTTTAGATATCCCTTACCACTTCCTAAGTAAAATAATTTTTAAGTTTCAAATTTTATTTTAATAAAAATATTTTGGAAACTGGATAACAAGTATCAAAATAATAGATTATATGATTTTTAGCTTTTATAGTAAGGTAATAGCAAAATATTTTAGCAGTGTACTTTAACTCCGAGGAAATAAACACCCTAGTAAAAGAGTCAGATTGCTACCTGGTACCTGGAGGTCTAGTGGAAGCCCAATTCCCTTGGCTTGATTTTCAGTTCCAGCAGTTACATGCTGCCCAACTGTGTCTCTGTTTCATTACCTCTAAAGCAGACATACAAGTCAACTTCAAAAGGTTGTACAGAGAATTGCAAGGGTAATATATATAGCTTAATCCAGATATCCCAAATGTTAGACTCATTTTCCTTGACCCTCATTAAACACACACACACACAGCACCACTTCACTTTCTTTTTAAACAAGATACAAATAACAAAACTAATTTCTCTTGACTTTTCCAGTCAAGTTGTGGTATTTATAATATATAACCATAAAACAGTGTATGCTTTGTTCACATGTTAAAACTACTTCTATAGAATACATAAAATGTTTGTTTTCATCATTTAGGGAGAAAAGTTTTCTAAACTACATTTTTTCTTTCCCTCATTTTTAATGACATTATAAATCTGATAAAATGTATGCATACTTATTGCAGAAATTTGAAAAATATACAGAAAAGCACAGAGAAAAAAAGGAAAATCATTAATAATTCCCAAACCCAGAGACAATTATTACTAATCTTGATTTCCATTCTATGCATTTGAATGAGATTATTCTCTACATCCTGTTTTGTAATCTTTTTTACACTTATTAATATTCTGTGAACATTTAAACATTCTATAGAAATGTCATTTTGATGCCTGCATATTATTTTATCTTGTGGTTTTACCATAAATTATTTAATCTAAGAAATAATGTTGAACATTTGAGGTTGATGCTGTGGCTGTTGTTTTTAAGCAAGACTGATGTAGTGAAGTGCCATGTACCCATCCACGACCCAGCTTCAACAATTATCAACTCACAGTCTTGTTTTATCTGTACCCTTACGCATTCCACATACCACTCTCAAATTATTTTGAAACAAATCCACTCGTTACTTCATCTGCACATTTTCACTGTGTGCCTTTAAAATAACTCTTTTTTATCATAACCACAAAATTATTATCACACCTCAAAATATTAACATTCTTTCATATTAGCAAATAGGCAGTGTTAAAAATCCTTCATCTTTACCCATTTCTTCTCCTTCTTTCCTTTCCCTTTCCAGATTGTAATATCAACATCCAAATAAAATCCACACGCTGCAAATGATTAAAAGGTTCCTTTCTGTCTTTTTCCCCTTGAAATTTATTTGTTGGGGATGGGGGGAACAAAGAAAAAGAAACAAACAACAACAACAACAAAAAAACAGGCCAATGCAACTGTAGTATTTCCCATGTTTTGGGTCAGTGTTGCTTACCATGCTTTTCTATCAACCATATTTCCTAGAAATAGAGTCTCAGATCTAGAATTGTATTCAAGTTTAGGTTCTATATTGTGGCAAGAATATTTCATAGGTGTATGGTATACTACCCTCAGCTGGTATATAATATTGAACTGTTTACTTTTTTCTGATGTTAGCAGCCATTGAATGATCCATGCCTAAACCCATTAATTTATCAGCATTGTACAATGGTGATATAACAGTTTTGCTAATATAAATAGTATTAAATAACTAAAATATCATAGCTAAATATCTGGGCACATCTACATACATGTTTATTTTTAGAAAAAAATTCTAAAAAATTAATGTCTGAATCAAAGTAAATCAACATTTGGAAATTTACATTGCAATACATATTGCCCAACTACCATCTTAGGAAGTTACACTAGACTTCATCTCAATGTTGGCCATTAGCATTGTTTTAAATATTTGTTCGTTAGCCAAGAATTTATTTATTATTGTTGATTTTCAAATACTTTGCTTACCAATAGGATTAAACATATTTTCTTTAAATTTAAATTTTCCTTTGTGAATAGGCACCTTTGTTCTTTGATCATTTTTCTGTTAGATATCTTTCTTTTCTTGATTCCCTTAATAAGTGTTCTGGAAAAGATCTCTGATGAGTGAGATCTATTGTTATATACAAAGATAATATATACCTGTAATACTCCAGTACTCGGTATGCTATGTTTGCCCAGTCTAACATTTTATCCAAGATTCTGGTTGAAAATCGCAAAGCAAACATCTGCAAAACATGCTGAACATGACTTTCATACTATTAGGAATGGAACTTTAATATGCTACAGTGAGAAACTGAGGTAAGCAAGCTGGTCAAACATTATGCTCAGCAAATGATTTGTTTTACTCTTATAATTTAAAGATTAAGCCCACTGATTTTCTAATGATATTATGATAGAGTAATATAAAACATTATACTAAATACTGTGACCATAAAAAGTTGTCATATATACCTATAGAAATTATAGACTCATTTATCTCTTGGCTTTGTAAATATTTTTTCCACAAAGAAAATAGCAATGAGTATTTTTATTATGATGCACTTAAAAGGTAATAAGGAAGCTATCACAGTTAAAAAATTATTGCTATAGAAGTTGACTCTTGTCATTTAAGCGTCCTGTACCTAAACATACCATGTGCCTTAGAACAGGCTTCATGCTAGAATAAATATTTATAGATGCAGCCATGCACATTCAGTCCGATTTTCTGAATACATTTCTCTAAAAGGGAGTTACAAATAATTAAAAGTTATGTCAGTATATAATGTATAATATGTGTATGTCTCTAACTGACATATTATGCATTATATCATCTAAGTCCAAATATGAAATTGTAAAAGTAATCCTTTGTAGGGAAGGTAGAATGTTGACTCTATATCAGTGGGGAAAGCAAAATATTTATCATTGAATCAAATAGATAAAAAACACAATTAGGTCTCTGCCACATCAATATTCACATTTGTGCATTAAGAGCATGCAAATAAAACTAATTATTGCTCAAGCCATTTAGTTACAAGTGGTGGCTAAACTCAACGGTTTTCTAGTTTTAAGCATATAAAATATATAATAGAAATAATATAGTTCTTAATGAAGAATGGAAAGGAAAGTGGGAGAGAAGGAAAAAAAGGGAAGAACAGAAGAAAAAGAGGAGAGAAGGAAAACTTGCCCAGAAAATACTTTTCATTTCAGAGAAAAGCACCTTCCAATTATAATTAAATAACCACAATTTTACTATGATCACTTATAATCAGCTTATTTTACTATAATCGGTTCCATAACTGTCTTTTCAGTTAAATGCCAAATAAGTCCACATTTGAATTTTAAGATAATTCTTTTATAGTGTTTAAGTAAAACCAGATATTTTACATTAATTTCCTCAATAGATCACAAATCGACACAATTAAATATGCAATCAACATTCTAAACTATTTTTTAAAAGGTAGCACAAAGCTCTCACTTTCTTGGAAATGCATACGCTTCCTCAAGGAAAGTTATTTTATATCAAGTTCTATCAAATGGAATGAGGAAGGCTTGACTGGTCCTTTATTTAAATGTGGGCATTATTTAAACTTTCTAAACCCATGAGAGAGAGTAACAGGGCTCACCTCCCAGAACTGCTGTACCTTCACACAGTGATGACAGAGGTACACTTAGTGAACATTCATTATTGCCATCATCTCAATGATCATCATCGTTTTGTCATCAAAAGTGTCTGGGAATTTATACATCAAAAGAGTTTCCCAAGAAAATAGTTGACCAGTAAAAAACTTTCCACTCATCTAGCAAGGTTGTCTTATTATACAATATATCTGTTATAATTTTCTCAAATGAGGACCAGTGAAATCAATGGTTCTCAGTAAGGGGACAAGTTTGCCCCCCAGGAGACAATTGTCAATGTCTGGAGACGTTTGTATTTTTCAAAAAGTAGGCATAGCGGGGCTGGGGAGACTAGTGCATCTTGTAGACAGAGGCCAGTGATGCGGCTAAACGTTCCAGAATGCACAGGACAGCCCTACTGCAACAAACAATTGTCAGGCCTACGTGTGGGAGCAAAATTTAGCTGCGCCATTAAGATGGCGCCGGCCCGCCTGATTACACAATTGGAGAGGACTGCCGGTAGTTGCCACCCCGATGGAAGAGCACTACTCAGCCCACTTTACGTAGAGGACGGTGATTGGGCCTGGGCGGCTACTTAAGAGCCTACAGGAGGGGAAGAAGGAGGAGAAGACGGAAGACAGCTGAACCGCTGGGGCGCCCGCAACACCCGAGCTTCCCACAATAAAGTTGCCAGAACAAGTACCTGTTGTTGTGTGCTCCTTGCCGGCCGAGGCGCGCGCGACAACAGAGCAAGACCCTGTCTCTAAAAATAAAAATA
>CAUYQU010073135.1:0-36996 GCA_963574635.1 Cheracebus regulus
AATACTTCACAACTAATTAAATTTACTCATATTTAAAAACAATAGATGATAAAGCAGATATGGAAAAATTCCAAATCACAAAAAGATTAAAAATTATTTCTTCATGGGGAGAAATGCCAGATATAGGTGAAGGGGAGGAAGCCAACAAATTACACTGCCACGTGTGTACCTATGCAACAATATTGTATGTTCTTCACATGTACCCCAAAACCTAAAATGCAGTAAAAAAAAAAAAGAATTAATGGGCTAAATTATCCAATGATTTAATTGCACTCACCAAACAAATATTAGCTTTTTAATTTTATAAGCTAAGACAGCCCTGTCACCCCACCTATCCAAAAGGGGATCAGTCCCTGAATATCTCATGTGGCTTCTCTCAGTATTCTACAAAGAAACATGAAGATTTGTTATTTGATAGTAAAAATTGTTAGATGTGTTTATATTTTAAAATACTATATACATACTTGTATACATGTATATATACATTTAACATGTGTGTGTGTCCATATCAAAATGTTTGTACATCAACAGTAGCTGAGTGTTGTAGTTTGAGAAGACTTTTTATAATTTGATCAGATATAAATTATTATAAGAGTTTCCATGGGGCTCGGCACAATTTTTTTTTTCTCTTAAGTATAAGATAGTACTGCCACTGATAAGTTTTTCAGACTTTGGGGGTTTTATGACCTCTGTAGCAACCACTCATCTTTTCCATCATGGAGCAAAAGCAACCAAAGACAATACAAATAAATGAGCGTGTTTGTAATCTAATAGAATTTATTTATAAAAACAAGTGATGTACCATGTTTGCTCTATGGGTCATAGTTTGCTGACAACTGATTAAAGAAGGTCTTGAATATCTGTATTAGACAATACAATTTTCATGGTCACTTTAGATCTTAAAACTTTTGGAAGTTTAAATACATATAAGGACATATTTTCTTTAAGTGTCCTTCAAAATGATTTTATTTTCTGTAGTAAGGTCATGAAAAGTGTCATATTTTAAGCCATATGAATGTAGTATTTGGGACCTTTGGACAATACTAAGGACAATTGACCTTTGGACAATTCTTTCAAGAACAAAAGCCATTTGAAATTTTAAATTAGTTTTGGGACAATTTCTTGCTTATTCAGACAAATCCTTTGTGATGCTACTGCTAAACACTGCCCCTATTCTTTCCTTATTTCTTATGCTTCAACTGTTCCCGCTGCCCCCCACCCCACCTCAGCATGTAGACATAAGGCCTAGGTAATCTCTGATGAAGAATTTAATAAGGGCAAACCTACTTGTAAAATTTATTGCAACTTTTTGGAATATTTTGGGTATTTTCTTTAATGCTACTTAAGTCCTGCTAGAGCCAGAATTAAAAACTGGCTTGTATCGATTAGATAGAATCTCCAAATAAATTTTTGAGAAATCTAACAAAATTATTGTGTTTAAATTTGTGAATATTCTTATTAAGTCTTTAGTTCACCAACACAAGCACGTATTCTATAATTTTTGGTTGGTTCTATTCAGTATGGTACTCTTTATGATTAGGAGAATCAATGATAGTAGGACAAACACTGGAAGGCAATGTTATAGTATTCTTGGGAGAAATAGGACTCCCTCACCCCTCAACAAGTTCACTTCCTGAGCATGATATCATCACAGCATCACAGGTCATATCACTGTTGCTATCTTCATTTTTCATAAACAAAGAAAGGAAGACTTAAAAACAGCAATGCATAAAGATTAAAAAGTTATTATTGATTTATATTCTATAAAGAATATAAGAAAGTCTAAAATATAATTCTTACCCTCAAAGACCTTAGATTAAAATTGATGACACTTGGGTTCTATCACTTGTACACTCTGTCATCCCTTGCTGCCTATGATGCACCAGATTATTATGTGCTACAATAGAGAAGTGCTCAGAATACTACTGAAGTACCAAAAAGGGAACAAGAAATTTAGTCCGAAGATCAGGAAAAGCTTGAGTCATTGCCTTGTATGAATTTAGAAATAAGATAATAATGTGCTATGCAAACCAAGATAAAGTTGAGACAGGATAGAAGTGCTTCATGTAAAATGGCCTAAACGTGACAGTGAGAATGATCCATCAGGAATACTAAAAGTGACTGAATGTAGTTCTAGTATAGAATGCAAGAGGTGTAATGATGAGAGGTGAGCCTGGAGGAGTAGAAGAAAATATTGACTGCTTTACTCAGAAGTTTAAAAGTATTTGGTAAATACATGCAGAATCATGAATGATTTTAAATACAGAAGTATTATGACTAATTTTTTTTTTTCAGGAGACTACTTTAATGGTATTCAAGAACTGAATTGAAAAGGTTAGGAACCTGTTAGAGCTCTATTTCAGCAATACTAGTAAGAAATCATAAAGGCTTAGACTAAAACAATGTTAGTGTAAATGTCAAAATGGGATATATTTCAGACATTTAGAGAGAAAAACAGGACATAATTTGTTTAAAACTTATATTAACAACAATAATGTATTTAAGCATTTTCTATATGATTTCCATATAAGTAAATTATCTTCTTTAATCTTCATAAAAATTGCAACAGTATGATGCAGGTATTATGGGATTATACTCATTAATGGCAAAGCTAGAATTTAAATTTGGTGTGATTGATTATAAAGTTCATACACTTAACCACTTCACTATGAAAAATTTTAGTTTTATTTAATAAATATTTGTCTCATAGTTTCTTTTAAAGTGTAAACTCATGTATTAACATGTTAACTCATGTATTAATATGTTAACTATCATTATATAAGATAATGATAGTTAAAGACTAAGTTTGTGTGTGTGTGTGTAGATTTAAATATATAAATTTAATAGTTATCAGCCTATAGTTTTTACAGAAATCTTTTAGGAAAAGTAAGGAAATGTGAAAAAAAAACTCACAGTTTGCAACTTTTCTGGATAAATTGGCTGGGGAATAAGAGCTCTGAACAAAGGTAAATAAGGATGGTTCAAAATGTAATTTATTGGAAACCACGTAAAGAGAAAAAGTAATCAATGAGAAACAGTATAATAGTCTCACCTCTGGCTAAATTCAACTAATATATGGGCCATATTTTTTGTTGGACTTAGCAAAAAAGTTTATTGATGTCATTGTTGGGGTTGTAGGAATAGAAGCCCATTTTCAGAGGTTTGATGTAGAAAATATATTGTGCAGAAGTAGTAGTTTCATATTAAACTGACTCTGCAAAGAGTGATATGACATAAGAAAAAGATGAGGTACCCTTTCAAACAGAAGTGGATTGAAAAGGTTCTTGGAAGCAGAAGGACTTGAGAATAGAATAGCAGGTATAGAGAAAAATACTCAAATTTATAAGTCAAACTTCAAAGACAAAAAGATTTCCAATATATTTTGGTTATAGGACTTGGTTTGCCAGAATAGAGGATACAATTAAGTATGCGTTCCCCAACAGACAGTGTACACAATGGATTACTTAAAGAGGCGTGTGTGATGAATTGTACTGTATGTCTTTGAAATGGGACATATGAGTCTCATGAATCAAGCATGGTAAGATTTGCTAGTTACTGAAAGAGGGTCACTTTGACTTTCCTAGAATTTCATTGCTTGCAAAACTTTGAAAAGATTTTTTAAATGAAAAGATGTAAACATTTATTTGTTTGTTTATAGGTGTGTAGTGAGGAGAAAATATATATTTAATTTTAAAGTATAATAATTAGTTGATATATGCATATAAAGTAAAATTTACATAAAATATCTGTAGACCCAGAAAGTACCAAAACTTTATTTCATCAATCATAGTTCCTGTGTGTTTGAATGTAATTAGCAATGTGTTTTGTGCACTTGGGTATTGCTAACTCCATTTCATAATTATACTCAAGTCCCCAAAGTAGATTTTTCCCGAGCAAGAAGGAGAAGCTATAGGTTTTCTTTGCTATGTATTTATATAACAGGCATAAGGGAAAGAAAGACCAATAAATCACTAGAACCCGTGTATCCTCTATGTATATAGAAATATTCAGCCAGCTGTCAGAGCTTGTACAGCCAAGAACCTCCAATGAACTAACCTACTTTTAGTTTGGTTCAATGTTACTTTTTCCATCTCAGTTAATTATACCTTTAGAGACAACTCACATTTGTTTATTTTTTTTTAAGAAGAGAGAGAAAAAAGAAAAATTTTCCTTTCTTCTTAGTATTTTTGATGGCCTTATATTTCTTATGATTCTTCTAATTTTAAAACTAAAACATTATTTCACTTCGAAGAAATAGTCTTTCATTTTTTCACTTGTAACCACTTCATTTTCTGTGTCAGAGAGAAAAAGTCTTTCAAATTGCAGAAATGGCAGTCAAATCTCTGCCAAGTTTACCAATGTCATTTTGCTCCCACAGGAAATGATTTTCTCTCATTTCCAAGATGTCAAATATATACCAGAGAAAAAACATATACAAGTTCATAAATAGAAAGCATGTGAGGACCAGAAATGGAGAATTAGCTCCTCTTATGCCATGGCACCAGGGCAATGTTATATTAGGTAATTATAAAAATGTGTAATTTCTGGGAAGCTAGTTTCTAATATGGTAAATTGGTACTTAGCACAATGTCATGCAAAAAATAGAAAGTAAAGAGAAAAAACGTAGAAACTATGTGAAATGACAGTGTTAGATATATTTGTTACCAATCAACATATTTCTGTACTATTTATTGCCTAAAAATCTGAAAATATTTTTACAATAGTTAGAAAAGGATAAGCTACATTGTGGTATCAGGTAAATTCCTCAACTATTAATGGCTTAACAATAAAAGCTTTTTTGTTCTTTCATTTAAAGTCAAATTCAGGTTAAGCAGCCCTCCTCCCTTTTGAAACTGTTCTATTTTGAACAAATGGGTCTGTCACTTGTCATGAATGGCAAAAACAATATGGAAATATCACTTTCATTTACTAAATGTAATTCAGAAAAGAAATAATACATCTTGTTTGCCTTCTAATCTTGAAAATTAAATACATTAGCCAATCAAGATGCAATGTGGTTCATAACTACAGCTTAGTTATATGTCTGGGCAAATGAAATGGTTTGGTAAACTCATAGCGTTGTTTATGCCACAATTCCTCCAGGAAGTATAGTTCTCAAAAATAAAGCTTCTCAAGTAGGGGTTATTTAACAGAAATTGATAAACACACACACATACACACATTTTAAAAAATTTGCAGCACATTAACTACTTAACACCTGAAACATTTTTCATTGCAAACATAAATAAGTATCATCCATTAAACTTACAGTTTGAGGCTTGATTTATACTACACGTTAGTGTTTTAAATTTATTTCAATTGCTAGAGATATGCTTTCTTACGGCAATGAATATTTATCTCTACATTTTTCTATTCTTTCTCTCACTCTTTTTTATTTTTTAACACAGGTTGGAAGCTCTGAAACTACATTTCCAAGAGTCACATTCATCTATGGTTCTATACAAAATTTCTGTCCTTGAGAAACAGTAGCTTGAGATTAGAATGGTATCAAAATAATTTTTATCTTTTCATCAACAGTGATGGCAGATGAATGGGTTTCTTAGGGTCTTGTTTAAAAGTACTCTTTGTCCCTATGCCATGTACACACATCATAGTAAAATAAAGCCTGTGAAGTATGCAAAAGTTCCCTGATGTTCCTGATTTATAAGCAGCAAAAACAATCTTCAAGAAATAGAGTTTTTTTTTTTTTAAAGAAAAAGTTTTCATAGAAAAATGATTTCCTATTTAAATAAATAAATAACTAAATAAAATTTCCGTACCCTAATCCTTGGAACCTATGATTATGTTCTCTTATATGGTAAAAGAGACTCTGCAGAAACATTTAAGATTAAGGAAATTAAGATGGGAGATAACACTGGATAATCCAAGTGGCCACAGTCTAATCACACTGGCCCTTAAAAATGGAGACCTTTTCCTGGTTCTAGTCAGACGGTATGCGACTCTGGGAGAGGGGTCAGGGGATGCAACAAATAGAAAGCATGTGAGGATCAGAAATGGGGACTTAGATCCTCTTATGCCATGGCACCAAGGCAATGTTATATTAGGTAATTATAAAAATGTATAATTTCTGGGATGCCAGTTTCTAATATGGAAAATTGTTGGAGCTGAAGACCTAAGAAGGTGGGACCATGAACCAAGGTACATAGGCAGACTTCAGAGGCCTGAAAAGACAAGGAAATTGATTCTCCACTAGAATCTCCAGAAGGGAATGCAGCCCTGATGACGTCGTAGCCTGGTGAGACTTGCTTTGAACGTCTGACCACAAGAACTATAAAACAACACATTCACATTTTTAAGCCACCGAATTTGTGATAAGTTGTTATAGCAGCAGTAAGAAGCTAATATAGGTAATTTTCTACATTCAAAAAAAAAAGAGATATTTTCTTTTTAAAAAAAGAAATCAGAAAATTGCATATTGTTGTTTGAATATCTGTTTCAAATGTCCATAAAGTCTGAAGTCTGTCCAGATTTTAGTGGAGATTGTTCTACTTGTCCATGAACTCGAATACACAGATGGGTAGTGGGGATGGGGGGATTGTGAGGAGGTCTTCATAAAAGAATAAATTTGGTAGTGGGACCAAAATGTCTGACTAGAAGTAACACCACTCAGAGGCTCCCATAGAATAAAAACATAGTAAGCATGTGAATCCTTCACCGACAACCAAGGTATCCAGGTTCTGTCATTCAAATTGACTGGAGGCTGATATGACCCATGGAGAGAAGGAAGAGCAGTGTGGTGTGGCAGCCCACCTGAGAGCCACACAGAGGAGAGCCCCCAACCCCCAGCCAAGGAAGGCAGTGAGTGAGCACACTATTCAGCTGGGAAAACTGTGCTTTTTCCATGGAACTGTGAAACCCACAGATGAGAAAATCCCACTTGTGAGCCCAGACCACCATGGCCTAGTGTCCCAACCCTGGAATGCAAAGATTCTTACAGCCTCTCAGCTGGAATCTGCTTAAGCCTACAGAACTCCTAGTGGGAGGGGCAACCAGCACCAGCGGAGACTCCCTGCTATCTAAGCCATTTGAGCTCCTTGGAGGAGGGGCAGCAGCCAGCACTGGGACTTGGAACTGCCTAACATGCTAAGCTCCCTGGACAAGGAAGGATGCCACCCATTTCTATAGCTCCAGGCTGCACTTTTCCTCTGGGGGATGGCTTCATCTCAAGATTTGTCCCCACAGCCCAACACACCACTGTGGCAATCTGCAGCCAGAATACCTCCTCAGGTCTAACCCTGACCCATCCTTCCTCAGTAAGAAGCGCTTCCCTGCAAAGTCTCCAGTAACTCGAGCCAGAGGCTCAGGGACAGAATTTGGATCTCCCTGGGCCTAAGCTCATAGAGAAAGGGGTGGCCGCAGTCCCTGTGGATCAGCAGTTTTAGCTTCTCCTCCTGGTAGTTTTGAGGAATCTGGGCAGTCCAGACAAGTGGGTTTGCCACCCATGAAACACACCCTCTACATCAAGGGACAACATGCTTCATTTAACAGGTTCTGCTCTCCATGCCACCCAACTGGGTGAGACCCTACTACAGGGGTTGTCAGCCTATACAGTAGCAATTCTACTGGCATCATGTTGGTGCCCCTTGAGGTCAGATGTCCCAGAAGAAGGAGAGGGACCCATCTTTGCTGCTCTCCAGCCTCTTTAGTGATATCTCCAGACACCAGAGTGAATCAGATGAATAGAGCCTGAAGTGAACCCCCAGCAAACTGCAGCAACCTTACAGAAGAGGAACTTGACTATTGAAAGAAAAACAAGCAGAAAGCAACAACAGCATCATCATCATCATCAACAACAACAACAACAAAAGGCCCCCACAAAAACCCTATCCAAGTGTGAGCAGCCTCAGAGACTGAAACTAGACAAACTCACCTATTTCATGTAACATTTTCATAAATTGCTATCAGTCCAATTAGCATTTACTAATAGCTGACCTGTTCTTGAACATCCTTTTATGTCTAAGTCACCTGAAAAAACAAGATGTTTTTGTTAGTTAATGCCTAGTGCAATTAGTTTTCTTTGAAATATTGATTTTACATTAAGGAAGATAAACACTAAAAAATTGGCAACTGAATGGTGTTTTTATACAGACTGACATTTTACAGATAAAAAGATTGTACTGTCACTGCACTGTCAGTGATGTACAGTTACATTATTTTCTAGATATAACAGAATCTCGGATAGTGAGCCTGAACTTTTAATATCCTGGTTGAAGAGGCCAGATCAAAATCTTTATATTTGTATTAAATAAACATATAACTGTGTCTACTTATATGTCAGAATATATCATATTTCCTTCCCTCCCTTTTTTCTCTTAAGAAAATCTACTGTTGGAAAGCTTACAGGACTTTTTAATGGCCAATATGGTTTAGATTTGTGTCTCCACCCAAATCTTATGGTCAATTGCAATTCCCGATGTTGGAGGTGGGGCCTGGTGGAAGGTGATTGGATCATGAGGGTAGATTTCTCATGAATGATTTAACATCATCTCCTTGGTGCCGTCCTCCAGATAGTGAGTGACTTCTTGCAAGATCTGGTCATTGAAAAGTGTGTGGCACCCCCCCCATCTCTCTCTTACTTCTGCTAATGGCCATGTGATATGCCTACTCCCCATGATAAGCATATGTATAGTAGACTAAGGTGATGAGATAACACCTGCTGTGTCTCAGTGCCACCTGAGACCCAGTGGCCAAGGTAACAACAGTGAGACAGTGAGCACACCTGCAGAGAATCATAAAAGGACCAGGGACATGCAATTTCTGAGGAGTTTTTGGAATCATAGCCTGTGGAGACTTCTGAAAGCTTTTTCCTAACTTTGGCAGCTGTATCCCTGAAAGACTGCCCACAGACAAGCTGCTTTGCCTACCACTCATTAGTACCCAGGAGAGACATCCAGACTTGTTTGAGTTTCTCTGTAAGTGGACTGGTCTCCCGAGCCTCTGCTATGGTTCATTACACCCTAACTAGTGCCTTTTATAACTGTATTGTGAATTTTTTTTATGTGTTTGTTCATTTCTCACAATAAACCATAAATTTATGAATCGCTCATTGCCTATTTGGTCATTGTAAAACCTTTCACAAAAGCAAAAGTTAGCACACCTGCCAAAGGAACCTTGTTAATGTTACTGAAACACCAGGGGTTTGGTCTAGGTCCTGCTGTTTCCTGCACACAAAGCCAATGACCGACACAACAATTATTGCCAATGAAGAAGGCTTTAAGTGGGTACTTTAATCAGATTACTACATGAAAACATCAGCACCACAAGAACAGTTTAATGTTCAAAAATATTTGCTTTGAGCTATTTGCTTTACATATATATATATATATATATATATAATCTAGCTGAAAATAATATATAAAGTATGGGGTATGAAAAGTGCTTGCTATATCCTTCCAGATTTTAGCTAGATTCCTCAGTAGTTTCTATGCAATAACTTATATTCTTTTTCTATTACTTTTAAATGGAAAGTTTTTGTCACTGAAAAGAATTTGTTTCTAGGTAGTCAATCTTTTACTTTTATCTATTTGACTTTATAAGTAATGTGTTATACTACTTATAGTCACTTTACACTATATTTTAATGACTATTAGGGTACAACTCTTCTTGTTTAGATTGTATATGAATATTCTTGACTGTATTTTATCAGAATAACATGAAAAATTTAAAATTTCTTCCATACTATCAGCATTTTCCTACTAGTTTGCCTAAAAATGTAAGAAAAATTGCATCAAACCTATAAATTGATTTGGTAAAGAATATATATATATATATATATATATATATATATATATATTGAGAGAGAGAGAGAGAGAGAGGGAGAGAGAGAGAGAGACAGACAGAGTTTAGCTCTTGTTCCCCAGGCAGGAGCGTGGTGGCACAACCTTGGCACACTGCAACCTCCACCTCCCTGGTTCAAGCGATTCTCCTGCCTTAGCCTCCAGAATACCTGGAATTACAGGGATGTACCACCATGCCCAGCTAATTTTGTATTTTTAGTGGAGATGGGGTTTCTCTATGTTGGTCAGGCTGTTCTTGAGTTCCCAACCTCAGGCAATCCACCCACCTTGGCATCCCAAAGTGCTGGGATTATAGATGCAAGTCACTGCTCCCAGAAAAGAATAGATTTTTAAATAAATTTGTCTTTATGAGTTTTAGTCAAATTTTGTCATAAGTATTCTCCAAACTTCCTGTTTCTTACATATATGAGCATTTACATTATATGAAATGAGTTTTTATATTACATATTTGGTATAATTAGAAAATTCCAGTTTCTCAAGTATTTCTTTTAAATAGTAACTTTATCACAAAGTGAGTCACAAAGCAAATTTCTATTAATTTAATCATATTTTACCATTAATTGCCTTTGTATCATAGGAAGAACACTGTACTGTGTAAAATCTTTCTCCAGGCTAAAATGTTTATGTGATAAAATGGTATTTTTTCAAAAGTAGTGACTAAATACATTGTGCTACAAAATATAATCACATCAAGCAAATCGATGCTATGTTTAGCAGATGGCTGGAAAATATGATCCTAGGAGGAAAGAGAGATTGGTGCCTGAGACTGAATGAAGATTCAAGTAAGCTGTTTGAAGCCTGATACTAAAAGTCATATTCTGCCAATAAGCATAGACTGAGTTGTAAATCAGATTTAATAAATGGAGCTTCATGCTACATAATCCTCCACTGCATCTTCTGCTTATCTCTGTTTAGCAAGGTTAAAATTGCTACTCTTGACTAGCTACCCACTTTGCCTTTGAAGTTTACATTTTTTCTTTCAATTTTTTCTAGTGAAGCATAATTTCAATATATATATACATATTCATATACATACATACATGTGCATGCACACACACACACACACATAATTATATAAAATCTTTGACAGTATAGCACAATGATTAAAAGCATAATTTTTAATTAATTCTACCATTTACTTGTTCTATAATTTAAAGCCACTTAATTTTTTTAACATTTTCCTTTTGTGAAATGGATATATCAATACTAAACATGACAAATTATTTGTAAGATGAAACAAGAATAAGTACAATTATTTGTAAGATATAATAATTATATCTTATAATTAAGATCTAATAAGCATTCAACTATTGAGAACATTCTACATTATTATAATAAATACAAATATGATTTCCAGTATGCTGTCATTTGTATTTAATATAGATGGGAAATTCATACTTAATATTATTACATAGTTAAGCAAGAATGGAACTATGTATTAGAATATACCACACCTAAAAGTCATAGCAATAAGACACATTACCAACACTATTGTTTTATATCATAAAATCCTATCACAAATATTAAATATATTATCAAAATGTCAGCAAGTAAATAAATGCTATTGTATAAAACAAATTATATCTTTTGTTTCTATCATGGTGGTCCCTAGGCCTTTACATGTAAATAGGTATATTAAAGAAAAGTTGAGAACCATTTTTCTGAAGCATTCTTTATGGTGAAATATTTGAAACAACATTATATTTGGAATAAGAAAGCCTGAATATATACCCTGTCTCAGGTATCACCAGTTTTGTGGCAATCTCTATTTGTTAAAACTTGTTAAATCTCTCTTGTACCATTTCTGAAATAAGAATAATTACTGCTTATCTCACAGGCCTGTGTACTTACGAAATTAATTAGAAAAATACATTGTGTGCTTTGATACAAATGTTAACATTGAAAAAATCAGTTTGGTGTTCTTAGATTAAAAAGAAGTTATAGTAAAACTGGCTCATGGTCTAAATCTTGACTATAGTCACTTACCAGCTATATCAGTGTAAGCACATTATTCAATCTATTGATTTTATCTGTAAAATGTGGTTAATAATGAAACCACCTTTGTGAAGAGTATGACCACAGAGAAGTCTGGCATGGCTGATTCCATCATGCTTCCAGCCTCACAGGGTGGCTGTCCTCACTAATTATTGGCCTCAGCCAAGCTTTCTATAGGAGAAATTTAGTTTATCATTTAACTTTAAAGCAAGGGGTGACAACAGTGCCTCTAAAACTGACCCCTCCTTTTCCAGGGACTGAAACTGTCTTTGTAAAACTAATGAAAAGCCACAAGATTAGGATTATGGGAGAGACCTGAATTCTACTAAAATGTAGGCATATTTGAAGAATAATCAGCCCTTGTCTCCTACTTTATTTTGCTGTAATCTCTTCCTGCTGGGGAGTCTTGTGGCCAGAGGTCACAAAATTTGTTAGTTCTCCAATTAATCCTGTAGATACATTACTATTGTAGAACATGAGATTGGTGTTTGGAGACATTTTTTAGACTTCTGCATTCTAGAGACTAACTGACTACACCCCCTAGACCTGTGACTCATGACTCAACTGATTCTGTAGTCCCCATCCATAGGCTAATTTAGGGTATGAGGACTGTTTTTCACACCCCAGTGACTTCATGCTCAACCAATCAGCAGCATCCATTCCCTAGTCCCCTTGACAACCAAATTATCCATAAAAACCCCGGCTTCTGAGTTCTCAGAGAGGGTGATTTGCCTAATAAACTCTGTCTGCTGCTTGACTAGTCCAGCATTAATTAAACTCTTTCTGTGCTGCACAAATCTGCTGTTGTTAGTGCATTGTTTTTTTTCTGGGAAGCAGGCAAGATGAACCCATTTTATGTGATGACAATAATATTGCCCTGTAGAGTTACTGAAATGATTAAATTAGATGGTTAATACTTAATACCTACCTCTCAATAGAGGCATTGTTACTGTCTTCCTTTGCAATTATGGTTGCTGGTATTGTTATTACTCACCCACAAACATTTTTTATTGTCTTGAGCTTTTGAAAAATATGTAGCTAATATTGATCAATTCACTAAGAATGTCACTTCAGTCATATATTTCTGGACAATTCAAAAAAGCCTAGGCAATATCCACTGTCTTGTGTTTTGCTCCTTACTCCTCTGCTTCGCTGATCCAAAATGGAAAGTTACACATTGCTTCACTGTATTTAAGAGCAAATAATTTTGTGTTATCAGCTTAAGAGCACCCCTTCTCATTGCTCTATTTTGCTTATGTTGACTAATGGTGGAAATAACCTTTTTAGAATTTATAGAATGTGGCTCCAGTTAATATTTTTACTCTTTAAACATCCAGATCTTGAAAGTTAATCCAAAATGCGTGTTGCAATCTCCACTCCTGCTGTTTTCTCTTGTATATTCTTTATTTGGAATCTTGGATACAGATAATAATAGTTTTCTTCTTGAGGTCAAAATGATTCTCTCCTCAGTCTTTAGTGTGAGCTTTCCACTTACATAAACTGCAGTAATGTATTTGTGAAATGTATATCATGTTTTAAAAAGTTAAATTTGGCAAAAACATTTCAGGAATATCTAGAGACTGTTTTCTTGTCTTGTGTAGCAATATTTAGGTTTAGGAAATCAATTTTTGTACTCACATCAAAACCAGAAGTACTGAAAAGTCATTAAGAGCTCAGCTTGATTGATTTCACTTATAATAAAGGATATAATATCTATTACGATCACTCACCTTGCTAGAATTCCTTTAAAAATATAGGATGTAGAAAGAGGAACTTGATTTAAAGGAAGTTTTTTAAAACATGAAAAACAGCAGCACCTTGGTTTTTTTTTTTCAAGAATAAGAATAACATTTTTGACTTTTTAATATCTTATTCTAAGGGCTTTTTTTGTGAAACATATGAAATATACCAGAACACATTAGACACAGGCACTTGAATCCATTCTATTCTGCCAGTGTTATCTGATGTTCACATTTAACTACGGACCTTTCTTATACCACAAAAAAAAAAAATCTAATTTTTTTTTTGTTAAAAAAATTTAGATTTTTAAAATTTCTTTGTATCTTGGTACAAAAATATTAAATGTTGTCTCCCTGGGGTATCAATCTTCAATACTTGTGTGATTAGTGCCTTCTGAAGAGTAACTTCATTGTGCTCATAGATGTATTGCTACGTTTTTAATTTAGTAGACAGACACCTGAAAGTGCTGTACTCTATGTACGTTATAGATTATTTGCTTAAGAAAAAAAGAAACATTTAAGTAATGAAGATCTATAATAAAAGTACTTAGGGCAATGTTACACTAAACCAATGACCATGTTAGATAGCCTGGTGAAATTTAAACTGGAGTGAGACTGTTAATAGATTTCAGAAGTCAGTACTTAGCTTCACCCTGATTCTAAGAAAAGATGTTCCTTTTGAAATGCTATGCCATTTCTAAGATTTCCGGCATTTATGGTGCTCATAAAACTGTAGAACCATAAAATATCAAAGAAGTTTTATAAAATCAGCCCCATGGAGCAATTTAAAATCAGCTGGTTAAATGAAACTGCCTTGGCAATGTCTTTTAAAGACATGTGAGAGCCAGAAAGGAGGTTAAATGGAGGTTCACTCTCTTTCCTAACTCCCCAAATGTCATAATTTCATAAGTCATTCCTCCCTACTGGTACTCAAGTTTTATTCTCCTCTCTATTAATATTTGAAGGGAAGTAATTTATTTCAAAAAGACATTTTAAAAACTACATTTTTGCCTAAAACCTTTACAGTTGTTGATGTGCAGGTAGTGCTGAGTTTATCTCTTTCAATCTGGGAAGCTTAAAGGTAGGGGTCAGAAATTACAGAAAAAATAAGCTTTGAAGACATTTCCAGCTCACACAACTCAGGAGTGTTTTTTTTTTTTTTTTTGCTTTTGTTGTCGCTGTAATAGCTTTTTAAATTTGTTTATTCCTGATCTGCACCTGCATTACAAAAAAAATTTGAAAATATAAATTCCATATTGCTCATGTATATAAATTTATGAAACATTAGACAATATCTTAATTTGAATGCACATACCAGCACTCTTTATGAAAGAAAAAAATTAAAATATAATAAATGTCTTATAAATAAGTTAATAAATGCATTTGATATGTATATACAAATTGATCTAGACAGTCATAGAAAAATTTTTATAAAAACTTTTATTAATTTTAGGAAAATACAATATTAAATGCAAGATAAAATGAATATTTTAGCCCATTCAGGCTGTTATAACAAAATACCATGAACTAAGTAGGTTATAAGCAACAGAAATTTATTTCTGACAATTCTGGAGACTATAAAGTCTAAGAATCACAAGGGCTCTGTCCCCATAATGTAATCACCTTCTGAAGGTCCACCTCCTAATAGCATTGCATTAGTGATTAGATTTCAAATATGAAATTGGGAGGAATCTGAACATTAATATCAAGACATCTGCAGATTCAGTGTCTGATATGGGCCCATTTCCTGCTTCATGGAATGGCAACTTCTTTCAGTGTCCTCAACATGGTAAGAAGGACAAGGTAGCTTTCTGGGGCCTCTTTTAAAAGGGTACTAATCAGAATCATGAGGACTCTGTCCTAATAACTTACTTTCCAAAGACCTCCATCTCCAATACCAGCACAGTGATTAGATTTCAAATATGAATTTGAGAAGAGTTTTAGAAAGCTATATTAAGACCATAGGAATGCATTATTTAAATATAATATCAAATCTGTTTAAATGAGTTCACCCCATAATTACTGAGGTATAAATTACAAAAATTGTATATTTTTAAGGTGTATAACATGATGTTTTGATATACATATATAGTGAAATGATCACCATAATCAATGTAATTAGCATGTCCATCACCTCATACAGTAACTGTACTTTATATGAATGGTAAGACTCTTTAGAATGTACTTTTTTTGTAAATTTTAAGTGTATAATACATTATTATTAAATATAATCATATTAGGTCTCCAGAACTTACTCATAATTAAAATGTTGTGTCCTTTAACCAACATTTTCCCATTTCCCCCATCCCCAATCCCAGGATAGCTATTATTCTACTCTATTTCTATATTTAACTTAGATTTCATCTATAAGTGAGATTATACTGTATTTGTCTTTCTGTTTCTGACTTGTTTTAATAGCATAATGTCTTCTAGGTTCATTCATGTTGTTACAAACAACAGGATTTCCATTTCTTAAGGCTGAGAAATATTCCATTTATGTATGTCACATTTTCTTTCTCCATTCATCCACTTGCAGATACTAGATTATTCTATATCTTGGCTAATGTGAATAATGCAGCAATGAACATAGGAATGCAGCTATTTCTTTTGTGATAATGACTTTATGACCTTTGCATATATACTCAAAATAAGAATTTCTGGCTCATATGGTAGTTTTATTGCTGATTTTTTGAAAAATCCCCATATTGTGTTTCTATATGGTCTTCTGCTGTAAATGTACAAGAGTTCCTCTTTGTATGCATTCTCAACAATTGTTACCTTTTAACTTTTTAATAATAGAAATAGTAAGATGTGTGAAATAATTATCTCATTATGGTTTTGATTTCACTTCTCTGATGATTTGTGATGTTGGGCATCTTTTTATAAATCTGTTGGCTACTCATATGTCTTCTTTGGAAAAATGTATGTTCAGTTCCTTTACTAACTGGTAAACAGGTTATTTATTTATTTTGCTATATAGTTATATGAGTTTCTGATATATTGTGGATATTAAACTCTTATTACATACATACATGGTTTTTTCCCCATTCTCTATATTGCCTTTTTACTTTGCTAATTATTTCCTTTGCTGTGCAGAAATTTTTATTTTGAAGTAGTTCCACTTGTGCATTTTTGCTTCTTTTGCTTGTTTTGGTATCATATTCAAAAATCATTGCCCAGACCAATGCAGGTAGCTTTTCCATTATGTTTTCTTGTAGTAGTTTTATAGTTTCAGTGTTACATTTAAGTTTTTAATCTGTTTTGAGCTGATTTTTTATTTGGTGTATGATAAAGGTCTAATGTCATTCTTCTGTCTGACAATGTGGATATTCAGTATTCCCAAAGTCATTTATTCAAGATACTATGCTTTCTCCATTGTGTATTCTTTGCTTCGTAGAAGATTAATTGACTAAATATTTGTAGGTTTATTTCCAGACTGTCTATTCTGTACATTTTTCTACAAGTCTATTTTAGTGCCAATACCATAATGTTTTGATTATTGTAGTTTTATAAAATAATTTGAAACCAGAAAGTGTGAGGCTTCCAACTTTATTCTTCTTTCTTAAGGTCACTTTAGTTATTCAGGAATTTTTTTAGTTCCATGTGATTTTTATGATTGTTTTCTCTATTTCTGTGAAAAATGGCTTTAAATTCTCTATGGAAAATGCATTGAATTTGCAGATCACTTTGGGTAATGAGAACATTAGACAGTATTGACTCAGATTCATCAACATGGATTTTTTTATTTATGTGTTCTTCAATTTTTAATCAATGTTTTATAGTTTTTATTATACATATATTTCACATCAGTGTTTAAATTTATTGCTAAGGTTTGGTGATGTAAGTGCTATAAATTTTAAATTTAATTTATGGATAGTTTATTATTAGTATCTAATAAACACAACTAGCTTTTGCATGTACATTTTGTATCCTGCAATTTTACTAATTTTTAAAATTAGTTTTATTATCTTTTCGTTGACTAAGAGTGTTCTGTATATAGGATGATGTCATCTGTAAACAGGAAGTTTCACTTTTTCCTTTCTGATTTGCTTGCCTTTTATTTATTGTATTTCTTACTAATTATTCTAGGTAGCATGTCGAGTAATATGTTGAATAGAAGTGGCAAGAGTAGTCATCATTGTCTTGTTTCTGATTTTTAAGGAAAAGTTCTTAGCTATTCACTATTAGAACAATGTTAGCTATTGGGTTCTCAAATGTGGACTTTACTGTGTTGAGGTACATTCCTTCTATACACCTTTATTCCTAATCTTATTTTTTTTTATCATTAGAGGATGTTGAACTTGTAAAATGCTTTTTCTGCACATATTGAGGTGTTTGCACATTTTCCTTCATTTTTTCAAGGTGGTATATCACATTTACTGATTTTAGTAGGTTGGACCATCCTGGCATCTCAGGGATACATTTTACTATATCAAAGTATCATCCTTTTAATGAACTATTTAAAATAGCTTGCTATTTATTTTTTGAGGAATTTTATACCTATGTTCATCTGAGGTATTGACTTATACATTTTTTTTTTTTCTTGTAGTGTCCTTGTCTGGCTTTGACATTAGGGGAATAGTAGCCTTATAAAAAGAGTTTGGAGAAGTCCCCTCTCTTCAACTTTTTTGTAGAATTTGAGAAAGATTGCTATAAATTCTTTCTCAAATTTGAAGAATTCACTTGGTGAATTCTGTTTAGTAGAATTCACCAGAGAAGCCATAAGGTCTTAGACTTTTTCTCGATAGAAGAATTTTGGTTACTGATTCAATCTCAAGCAATGAGGTCCTGGACTCTTTCTTGATAAAAGATTTTTGGTTACTGATTCAATTTCCTTACTTGTGAGTGGTCAATTCATACTTTCTAATTCTTTATAATTCAGTCTGTAGGTTGCATTTTTTTAAAAAATGTATCAATTTTATCTTAGTTATCCAATTTGTTGGCATCATGTCTAGCTAAAGTTTTTCAAAAACTGGCCCTTGGTATCATTGATATTTTCTATTATTTTTGCATATTATATTTCATTTATTTATGCTGTGATCTTTAACATTTCCTTTCTTCAACTAACTTGTGGCCTAATTTTTGCTCTTTTTTCTAGTACCTTAATATGTAAAATTAGGTTGAAAATTTGAGATTTTCCTTATTTGTTTGTGTAGGTAGTTACTGCTATGGAACCCTCTTTTAAAGATGCTTTTGCTGCATCTCATACATTTTACTATATTTTGTTTACATTTTCACTTTTCTTTAGCTTTTTCCCTTTTCTTTAGCTTTTTCCCTGTTTGAATTCTTTTTTGACCTGTGGTGGTTCAGTAATATGTTCCACATATTTTTGAGTTTTCCAATTTTCCTGCTGTTAATAGTTCATACCATTTTGCATACAAAGATGTTTTCAATATTCTTAAATTTGTTAGGAGTTGGTTTTAACATGATCTATCCTGATAAATATTCCATGTGTGCTTGAGAACAGTGTATATCCTGGTGCTACTGGATATACTGTTCTGTATATGTATGTTGGGTCCATTAGGTCTAAATTGGTTTTCAAGTCTGAGGTATCCCTATTGATTTTCTGTCTGTATGGCGTGTCTATTGTTGAAAGTGGTGTACCAAAGTCCTCTACTGTTATTGTGTTGCTGATTATTTCTTTTTTCAAATTTGTTAATATTTACTTTTTATGGTGTTCCAATGCTGGGTGCATGTATATTTAGAATCGCTGTATATTCCTGATAAACTTTTCCCTTTATAATTATCTAATGACCTTCTTTGTCTCATGATACTTTTTGATGTCTATTTTGGGTTATATAAGTATAGCTTCTCCTGCTCTCTTTTCATTAATATTTGCATACAGTATCTTTGTCCAACACTTTACTTTCAGTCTATGTGTGGCCTTAACCCTGAAGTAAACATCTTACAGGTAGCATTTGGTTGAGACTTATAAAAAGAAAAACATTCAGTCACCTTAGGTCTGCAGATTAAAAAAAAAACTCTACTTAATTATTGATAAGTTATAACTTTTACTGCCATGTTATTGACGGTTGCTAAATGTTTTCTAGATTCTTCTTCCTTCTCTCTTGCTGTCTTCCTTTGTGATTTTATGATATTCTGTAAATATGCTTTGATTCTTTTCTGTTTATCTTTTATCTGTCTAGGTTTTTGCTTTGTAGTTACCATGAGGCACACGTAAAATATAGTTAAAGCAATTTATTTTAAGCTGATAACAACTTATATACAAAATTTTCCACTTTTACTTTCCCCTTCTACATTCTATTTTTGATGTCACAATTTACATCTTTGTATATTGTGGTTCCATTAACAAATTATTTTAGTTATTTTAATTTTTAAGTCTTTTACCCTTTAAACCACAGCTATAAATGATTTACAGTCTGTGATTACAGCATTACAGTATTCTCAATTTGACTATATACTTTTATCAGTAATTGTATGTTTTCATATTGTTTTAGGTTATTAATAAGTGTCCTTTTGTTTCAGCTTGAAGAACTTACATTGGCTTTTCTTTCAAGCAAGTCTAGTGAAGATGAAGTTCCTCAGTTATTGTTTGCCTTAGAAAGTCTTTATGTCCTCTTCGTTTTTGAAGATTTCCTACATAAAGTATTCCTAATTGGCAGTTTTATTCTTCAGCATTTTGTATATATCATGCTGCTTTTCTCGCTTTCAAGGTTTCTGCTGAGAAATCTGATGATAGATTCATATAAGTTCCCTAATATGTGACAAATTTCCTTCTTCTTGCTGATTTCAAAATTCTGTTTCTAATTTTTGACATCTTGAATATGTGTTGGTGAAGTCTTCTTTGGTTTGAATCTGTTGTGAGATCTTTGACTTTTATGTACCTGATGTCATTAAGCCCTCATATTTGAGAAATTTTTAACCATTATTTTATAAAATATGCCTTCTGCTCTTTTATCTTTCTCTCTTCTCCATCTGTGACTTTCATAATGTGAAAAAGATAGTTCTCTGAGGTATCCCATAAATCCCCTGAGCTTTTATTATTCTTTTTACTTTTTTAACTTTTATTTTCCTTTGTTTAGATATTTTCATATGACATCTCTTTAGTTTACAGATTATTTATTCTACTTGATTGAGTCTGCTGTTGACACTCTCTATTACACTTTTAACTTATTCATTGTATTATTCAGTTCCAGAAGTCCTGTTGATGTTTAAAATAATATTTCTTTGTGAACTTTCTATTTTACTCTTGTATTGATTTCTCAATTCATTGAGGTTTTTTAATCTGTGATATTTTGTTGCAAATTAAACTTCCTTAGGACAATTATTTTGAATTATTTGTCAGGTAATTCATAGGTTTTTATTTACTTGGGATTGGTTATTGAAATCTTATCATATTCTTTTTTAAAAGTTTTCTTATTTGAATCAGCAACCAACTGTGTTCATTTGGTTGTATCATGTTTCCTTAATTTTTCCTGGTCCTTATTGTCTTTCATTTCTCTCTTCACATTTAAACAAGTAGCCAACTTTTCTAGTATTTACTGACTGACTTAGAGAGTAATAACTTTACCAAGCAGCCTGGTTAGGGATTTTGAAGCTTCTCAGATTTTTCTATAAATATGCCAACTCTAAACTTCTCTTTTCCTCTTGAGAGAGATGTCTTAAGGTTTTATGTCTTCTCTTTGAGCCACAAAACCAGGCCAGATGCTCAGAGCTACACATATGTTTGCTCTAGGTTGGTGGTCTGAAATGCTTACGTTTGTATGTCTTCTCTCAATCCTGCAGAGTTGAGGCAGCTGTCTCTGCAAGGTTTTTGCACTCAGAATCAATGCATACGTGCTTGGGAGCCAGCCTAGATATTTTCATATGACATCAAGCAGAGATCAAGTGTATAGAGAGTTTGGAATGCCTGTAAGCCAGGTAGGGGAGTAGGATCCACAGAGGCATCTCAGATAGCTCACGGGAAGGTTTCTTGATGAATTCTTCAAAGGAATTAGTAGATAACACAGCCTCTCTTTCCTGATTCCAGCTCCTCTTGACTGCTCCGCTTTACCAATCACCTTAATATTTTGGGTAGGGAAAGAAAGAGAAAGAATTTTGGGCAGTGTTCTTGATGACAGGGTGTACTGAGTGCTCACTTATCATGCTCTCACTTTCCCCTGCTGGAGAAATTGCCAGCTGAGAGAGTCTCTCTTGGCATTAAATTGTGCCTCTTTGGAGGAGGGGTGACATGGGTATAGGCAAACTATTCTCACCCTTTGCAGTGCATCGACTTTTAGACATTTTGTTGAATGGCTTACTAGCACTTTTCTGGTGGACTCCTGAACTTAAACAAAAGGTACTCTTGTCAATAGAAGGTTATCAAAATCAATGACTCTGTTGGGGGATTATGGTAGAAAGTTTCTGTGTTTTTAATAATTTCCCAATATCATACATTAAAGAAAATATTTTTAAAGAAGATGTTAATTTAATGAATACTGAGGAACTACCAGTAAGAGTAAAATGCTGTATTATCTCTGACTCATTTCAAATGGTATCACTGTCCATCAAACATATTATTGGATAAGAAGTTGAAAGTTTGTAGGGTTTGCTTTTTATTATTTTATTTTAAATTTTCCTCATAGTGATGCTGTGCAAATATTAAAAATTAAATTTTGTTTTCATATTGTTCCTTTTAAACATTAAAACTACAAAATACAGTCATATTTCTACAGTACAATGTTTTTAGTTTTACACATTCACGCATACCAATGGAAAAAAGCAAATATATTTTCACATACATATTGTACTAACTGTTATCATGAAATGTTGCTTGAAGGTGATGATACTGCAGATTATAAAGCTTTGAATTTAGTGCAGAAACAATGCACAGCTTTATGGAAATGCCTTGTTTTGTTGGCAGTGACTGTTTTTCCAGTAGATTGAATTTTGAGATTGTCATGAAAATTATACTTTGAAAGAAAATTCCAATACCTAGAAAATGACTTACTTCTACATGAGATATTTATGATTTGGAACTTACTGTTGTGTGATTCAAGATTATACAGTGGTTGAAAAAGTATTTTCTTAGATGAATAGTTGTTCAGGCAAGAAAGGAAAAGTTTTGCCATCTGATTTTTCAAATGATCAAAATTCACTGGGATGGAATAAGAGAAAATGAAACACAAAAGCAAAGCAATCCATATTTATGCTAAAGAACATCTATAAACAATATATTATATCTATTTCAAGAAGATATATTCTAATCAAGATTTCTTTCTCATTTTATGAGTTCTTATGTTGCTTAAGCTGTTATCAATGGATGCAAATCACATACTGGGGGATAAGCATATTTTACTTACTTGAGGCAACCTTTCAAAACTTCTCGATTCTGGTAGTCATGAAAAAAGATTCAAGTTAAAAATATATTTAATGGCATTTTGAAGGCTATGTTGCTTTATATTTTGCCTAGTATTGTTATTTAATATTCAGAACAACCCTTTGGTGTTTCAGGACAGGCATCATTTTTACCATTTCACCAATGAAAAAAAAATGAGATATATAGGTTGACATAAAGCCACTGCAAAGCATACATCGAACTTGAATCTATATCTTATGGCTTCAAATGAAGTATTTTTTCTCTCCCCATATAACTGAAGTTCTTGATTTTTCCTGCTATAACAAAGTGGTATAAGGTGGTCATATGAGAGATATGATCATATATAAGAGGCAATCCAATTCATTCTTTCATTTATAGGAAACGCAATACACTTTGAACACAGGAACTGGAAAAAAGAATGAATTTAAAGTTTGTTGAATGAATGCATAACAAATTTAAAAATGAAATAATGCATTAAACAAAATAGATGATGTCTCATTAGTTGAAGTAGGAAGTACTTCATTTCATTTTCTAGGTTTAAGTTGTTTATAGAAAGCTGTCTCAGCTACTCTGCATTACAATTATAATTACCATAAATTTTAGGAAACCCTTTAGAAAATCATCAGCCTACTGTGTAAAAGGTGGGTTTAGGGGATAGCTTGCCAGCTGAGAAAATTTTTTATCCTTGTTGTGAGGCCCTATTTTTATGTTTATAGCAAATAACTGTGTTTGTCCTCTTTGAGATTTGTAGGGTCCCTGAAATGTCTTACATTGATTACATTAAAGAGAAAAAAAGAACGCACAACACACAGCAGAAATTAACTTTGGATGTTCTATTTTTTTTTTTTAGACTCTTGTGCAAATACAAATATTTTATATTTAGGTGACACGAGGTTTTTGTTTTTTTTTAAATTTTCACTAGATCAGAATTTTTTAAAAACTGAGTTTAGTGGAACCTGGGTTTCCTGCAATGTTAATAACATGGGAGGGCCTAGTCAAACAAGTTTACTGAATTATATCTACAAGTATTTTCATCATGCAGGCTAGCCTTTTTAAAGACTCTGGAAAGCTTTTCTTCAAAGAAATCAGTTAAAATCCTCAAATTTGTTGACCATGAACTCCACTCTTTCTTTTTTTAACTTATGAAATTCTTCTTATGAACTCCATAAACTAATGCTGTTTGAATGTTACTCTAGCATTGTAGTATACAAACTACCATATGTGATATCAGAAAACCTAAGTTCAGGTCCTAACTCTATCAACTAATTTAGCTGCATGGATTTGAGCAAAATGCTGCTTTGGGAATCAGTTTAAAACATTTTCTTTTTGGAGTAGTTTTAAGGATAAACAAATCATATATATCAACGTATTTTGAAAGTTTTCTCTAAAAGTAAAATGTTATTTGGGAAAGCTTGTGAGAATGTTATGGAGGATTGATTGTCGTAGAGTTACTTGAATTCAAAGTTCTGTTTGTTTATCTATCTAAAGATAAATAACTTTTATAAATTCATGTAAACCCATTGATTCAAAGTCACATGGTGTGATAGTTAAAAGAGTGTCAACTTGATTGGACTAAAGGATGCAAAGTGTTGTTCTTGGGTGTGTCTGTGTAGGTGGTGCTAAAGGAGATTAAGGTTTGAGTCAGTGGACTGGGAGAGGCAGACCCACCCTCAATCTGGGTGGGCATCATCCAATCAGCTGCCAGTGCAGCTTGGCTAGAAGCAGGAAGAGGAACATGGAAGAACTAGACTGGCTGAAGCTTCTGGTCCCTATCTTTCTCCCATGGTGGATGCTTCCTGCCCTCAAGTATCAGACTCCAAGTTCTTCAGCTTCCGGACTCTTGGACTTATAACAGTAAATTGCCAGGGGAGACTGAAGGCTGCATTATCAGCTTCCCTCCTTTTGAGGTTTTGGGATTTGGACTGGCTTCCTTGCTCCTCAGTTTGCCAATGGCTTATTATGGGACTTCACCTTGTGATTTTGTGTCAATTCCTCTGATAAACTCTCCTTCATATATTCATCTATCCTATTGATTCTGTCCCTTTAAATTACTCTGAAGAATACACATTGCTTCTATACAAAATCTATGTTAATTTGCAAAAAATGTTTTTGTACACTTAGCTATAAGTATAAAGGTGGGCAGCATCTACTAAAATATGAAGAATTATGCAAAAATAGAGGTTTAACTGCATTTGGATGTACTTTAAGTTGTTACAACTGACTACAAATGAAAAATGACAATTCAATAATCCTCAAATTATGATATTTGTGGATTATAATAAATTATATAACTTTCAGCAAATATTTAATTATGTAATTTGAGAATTATTGAATTACTTAAAAATATTTCCAAGATTGAATTTTTATTTTTTGTATGCCCACTTGAAGAATTACTGTGAATTTCTGTAAAAATTTGTTAAAGCAGAACCTAATAATTAGATTGAAGCAGGTGTCCTATTTCATCTGGTCATAGTATTGCAAGTAGGTACCTCTAAAAAATCAATAATAAAATACTTTGGAGAGTAAAATAGCTCCTTAAAACATTTAAAAAATTAAGTTACCTTTTCTAAATGTATTCTATAGTTCAGTTAATTTGGAATAATCTGAGGTTCTTATTAGAAATGCATCTTTCTGATCCCCATTCCAGATCAATTAAAAGTTAAAATCTCTGAAGACTAAAGATAAAGATGCTATAATTTTAGCAACAAACTTCACAAATTATTTGGCATGTATGTGTGCTAAAATTGAATATTATTTTATTAGTTGATGAAGCAATTCAATTGAGATTGAGATTGTGAATAATTTTGAATACAATCACCATAAAAAAACTCTTTCCATGGAAACTTTTCTCTTGTACTCCTTGGTGATGTGTGTTAAATAGATTCTTTGGGCAAAAGATGTGAAATTCACAACCATATACACATAGACCTAAATGAAGAGAAAATTCTCAAACTCATTTGTAGTTAGAAAAATGATAGTTAATAATTATAAAATATTACTTTAAATCCATCAAAATTTCAAAATTCAAATAGAAGAATACCACTGTGGAAGTAAAGAGCTACTCCTATATTGAGTGTGGAAATATGAATGATATTAGTCTTTTTGGAAAGTTATTTGGCAATATATATTAAACTTTATTTATATTCCTTGATTTATTAACCTTATACCTGAGACTTTACTTGATAGACCCAAAAGGGCCATTAATAAAGACTACTCTAATATAATCAAGGCAATGTTCAAAAGTATAGAAACCTGAAAACAGAGTGCCTTCCTGTTAATTGAGGTTCCACAAATACAGTGGAATACTATATAGTATTTATTTAAAGTTATACTAGTTGAATTACAGGATTTCCATGAGATATTGCTGAGTGATAAAAGTTAGTTTCAGAAAAAAGTGGACAATTAGAGCCCATTTAATAATATAAATAAACCTTTTATGAAGTCAATAGAGCCAAAAAAGAAACCTTTAAAAGGTTTCAGATTCTAGTTGATAGGGTTACTAGTATAAAATACTCCTGAAAAAAATTTCAGGATCAAGAAAAAATCATGTAGCAAATAAATAAAAAGCAACATCAACAAACAAAATTTTAAAGGTTGAGCAAAACACAAGTATAAACTAAAAAGCTGACATTAACATATTTGAGTATGTTGGTGGTGAGCTGCAGGTGAAAGTGAGGAAGTTGGCTATGGAATAAAAATCAGGGCAGTCAGAGGCAGAGTGTGATGCTGAATTATACAATAAGTTTTATGCTTTGCTGTAGCCTCTGTCCTTCATTTCCCATGCAAAACTTCTGCTGATTTCCTTGCAAAGAAGATAGTGAAAGAGCTCACAGACCATGGTGTGAACGGGAATTGTCAGTATGGCACAAAATCACTGCTTAAGGGAGAGTTTCATATAATTAGGGGGATATGTGTGAGCTAACCTTCTGCTTCAAGCATCCCTTCTTCCTTCAACCTTTGTCTAGCACCCCTGGTGTTACTACAGAGACTACTATAGAAAATTTGTAGAGACTACCACCTTTCAATGATGCTTCTTTCTGAACGTTTAAAGGTGAATTTCTTACTATATAGACTTTGCCTATTTGGGGTGAGTAGGGGAAACCAGTTCTTTGATTTATGGTTTACCCCGATTATCTTCTTAAACACAGACTAAACTTGAATTTCCTTTCTCACTACTACACGTTAGCAAACTGAGTAGGCAATATTTCCAAGGGAACTTGTTTATGCATGCCAAAACAGATATATACTGACAAGTGCTATTATGTAAAACAATTACAAGAAATTGAACAACATATTGCTTATTAGTACTGATGTAACTAATATCTAAACTAAATATAATATATATTTAAATCAGGAAACTTCACTACTACTGTTATAACTAGTAAGAGAAATTTCTTCTTGCTATAATAATTAGAAACATAGTCAAAACATATGGAAGAAAGCTATATCCAGACATTGAATAGAAGGCAACACAAAACTCTGATCACTAAAAGAAGAGAAACTACTGAGATGAGCCCAATAATCACCCTGGTTTTCTCCACTGCTGTATAGGAAGGAGAAACCCAGACAGAGCTCAAAAGCTTTGCCAAGGTTAGGAGACAAAGTTCAGAATTTCAGGAGGCTAAGGTGGCAGAAACTTGTATATAGAAGGAAGATACACATATAAGGAACACCAAATATTGTAGGGAGGTCACTCTGAGTCTGTTATTGAGCAATAAACTGTATGTATAGAAAGAAAGGTCATGAAATGGGGCAAAAACAACTACTAGAAAACTATAAACTGAAAAATTACAAAAGCATATACGTGGCTGTGAGACATTCCATTTTTGACCAGCTAGAGAAAAAAGAACTTGATTATACACTTGTAATATTTTGCAGATTACCTCATGAAGATCATGTCTTAGTACTGGGTGAAAATTTGCTCCAGAATAAATAAGAGCTACTTAATACTCACACTAGAAAAGCTTAAAGCCAGCCTTGAAAATAGAAAGTTGATTCAAGCACAACATAATTGTTAGGAAAAAAAACAAAACAATACCCTTTTTAAAAAGAGAATAAAATTCGAATGCTCAACAACATAGCATTTCCATATCTAACAATAAATATTAGCTTGGTGCTAAAGTAATTGTGGCTTCAGACCATGAGTTTTAAATCATTATAACCAGTCTTTAACACATCTTTATCAGTCAAAATAGGAACCATTACAACCAACACATTTTTACCAACAAGAAATAAGTTGGTTGTTATTCCTGTAGCATAAAAATCCATTCTTCAGAACTTGAAAAACTCTTGGAAAGCATTTTATGCATCCTGCTGGTTGTGGAAGAGTTTTCCCTGCAAAAAGTTGTTGAGATGCTTGAAGAAGTGATAGTTAATTGGTGGAAGGTCAGCTGAATATGACAGATGAGGCAAAACTTAGGAGCCCAATTTGTTCACTCTTTGAAGCATTTTTGAGAGGCATGCAGTCAGACGTTTTTGTGGACAAGAATTGAGACCTTTTTGTTTGCCAATGCCAGGTGCAGGTGTTGCAGTTTTTGTGAATCTCATTGATTTGCTGAGCATACATCTCAGATGCAATGGTTTTGCCAAGATTTAGAAAGTTATAGTGGACCAGACCAGCAGCAGGCTACCAAACAGTGACCTTTTTGGCACAAGTTTGGCTTTGGGAAGTACGTTGAAGCTTCATCTCAGACCACCCGCTGAGCTAGTCATCACTGATGGTTGTCATATAAAATCCACTTTTCATCACATTACAATCCAATTAAGAAATGGTTCATTCTTGTTATGTAGAATAAGAGAAAATGACACTTCAAATGACGATTTTTTTTTCTTCTTAACTCTTAAGGCACCTACTTATGGAACTTTTTCACCTTTCCAATTTGCTTCAAAGGCCAAACGACCATAGAATAGTTAACAGTAAATTATTCGGCAACTTCTCATGTAGTTGTAAGAAAATCAGCTTCCATGATTGCTCTTAACTGGTCATTGTCAACTTCCGATGGCCGGCCAATATGTTCCTCATCTTCATCTTCAGGTCTTTCATCTCCTTTGCAAAACTTCTTGAACCACCACTGCACTGTACATTCGTTACCAGTTCCTGAGTCAAATGTGTTGATGTTGCAAGTTGTCTCTGCTCTCTTATGGCCCATTTTGACTCAAATAAGAAAATTGCTTGAATTTGCTTTTTGTCTAACATCATTTCCATAATCTAAAATAAACATCAAGTAACAAGTCATTAGCAAAAAAAAAAAAAAAAAAAGCTAGAGATGGCCATTAAAATGCTGTATAACACAACCACATTTAAGAATGTATTTCAATATCAAACTGCAAATTTCAATAATGTAAAAACCACAATGACTTTTGCATTCACCTAATAAAAAACTATTAGACTCAAATGAAGCAAGAACATAATGATCTTCAACCAGGAAAAAAAAATCTGAAAGTAGAAACAGAATCCAGAAGTGACGGACATGATGAAATTAGCAGAAAAACACTATAAAACAGTTATTATAAGTTTGCCAAGATTTTAAAAGGAAACATGGACATAACAAAGAGGTATATTGAAAACATTTTTTAAAAAGGCTAAATAAAACTTCTAGAATAGAAAACAAAATATCTGAGTTAAAATATTCACTAAGTGGGCATAACAGAATGTGGACACTTCAAATCAATGAACATTCAGAAGTAGGACTACATCTATCAAATAAGCTATCTAATAATATGTATTTTTTTTTAAATAAAAATTTAAATTTCACAAAGTCAGTACGCTTTGGGACAATATCATTTGGTCTAATATGTGTACTTGAAATCTTAGGGAAAACATGAGGTTGGCAGAAAAATATTTGAGGAAATATGGTGAAGATTTTAAAACCTAATGTAAAGCCATAAGCCACAGTAAAATAAAACAATAAAACACAGACATAAAAGAAGTTAAACAAATCTTCAACCAAGAAAAACAAAACTATCCATCGGACATTTCTCTGTAGAAGATCAAAATCAAAAAGTAGACATATGAGCTTGTACTTCATAGCAAATTTCTGGAATGCAAATATATTTGGAGTATAATTTATATAAATAATAATTGAAGCTTTGTGTGAAGGTCTCCTGCAAAGAGAAGGTAGAGTGAAGAGGAAAAAAGGCCTAGCATTTTACCTTGAAGTATTTCAATATTGTATGCCTTAATAAAGAAATATGACCAGAAATTGGACAAAAGGAGAACAGCAAACAGAAAAATGAAGAAGAAACAACAACCTTTATATAGCTGTAATTTCACAAAGCATTCTTATTTGAGTTTTGTGTGAATTAATTTTATTCTTCAGTTCAGGTTATTATCACTGGTCTCACAGAACGGGTTGTTTAACTGATATTTTAAATATACCATTTTCTATCTGTCATCTTTCCCTAACTTAAAGAAATCAATCAGATTACTAGCATATTCTAGGAAAAGCAGCAAGTTTCCAGCCTGTAGCACATTTAAGCAGTTGTGGACATTGCCGCAATGTGTACAGTAGTCTACTGTCAAGGATTATTAGTTTACATATCTGACATTTTCTAAACTTTCCCTTCTAACCACTCCTGATAACCTATTCTACATTACTCATCACTTTTTACTCATTGTCCCATACTTAAGTCTCCTATGGCTCTTTTTTGGCCTATGCTATTCTCTCTATTGTTGCTCAACAGAAATTCCTATTACCTGTCTCAGAACTTCTCCTTGAAATCATCTATGGTATTTTCTTAGTATGACCAGGAAACTGATGATCCTCTGAGACTCTCCTGCACTTACAGCACCCTCTAGTCAGTACTCTTGCTGTGTGCCATGATTGTGACTCAATTAGACAAGCATTGGGATAGGAAGAAAGGAATAAATCTTGCTTGATAGTCAAAATTGCTTCTATAGAACCATCGGAAGAGGAGAAAATGAGAGATATTTAAATTATGAGAAATACCCTAATGCAAAAAAAGTAGTTTGCCATTTCTCTTAGCTGTATGTTTTATGAAGCTGGACATGAACAGTACTTGGGTCTAAGAAAGCAAGGAAATCCCAACACAGTGATTGGGACCAATGGTACATGGAATAGTCAATAATGATAGAATTTGGTACCATATATTGTTTCCCCAAATATCATCAGTATTTCTGTAAAAGTTAAAATAACTTTTGAGAGTATTTAAGTTTATAATGTATGGAATTTATGAATACTTCATTTTAGAAGTATATATTTTTTGAGACAGGGTCTTATTGTGTTACTCAGGCTAGTCTTGAACTCCTGGCTTCAGGCAATCCTCCTGCCTTGGTCTCCCAAAGTTGTGGGATAACAGGTGTGAGCCACCAGAACCAGCTAAAGCATTTCATTCATGAAAACATAATGCAGAAATTACTCCTTAAGAACAGCACTTCCTTCTATTGTTTTCCATAATTATATACAAAAAAAGATTATTTATTTAAAAATAGCCATAACAGGCAAATAAAAAAGTGCATTGATTTGCGACAGAAAACACTACATTTCTTTGAGGTACACTGGTAACTTTCCTTTAGCTCCCATCATTTCCTTTAAGTTACCTAAATTTCTAAATCCTAAACATCTAGGAACTTCATTCTTTTCATGGTTAATCCAATTGATAAAGCAAGGTTGACAATTGTGTATAAACTAGTAAGAGATTTGTTTGATAATTACAGTTTTCTACTAAGTAAACAGCTTTTCATTGATTTTAATACAAACATAAGGCCACAGTATTCATGTATTAAATATGTAAGAACTTGTTTACATACTAAAATCTTTTACCCTAAAGAAAAAAATAAAAGAATAGCAACCCATGTATAGTCTTTAGAAAAATTCCTGGCATTTTGGGTGTAATCAATAGAACTTATAACCTTTGGCTAAAGTAGAACATATAATTACTAGATATGAAAACCTCTTCATGGCTGGGCCCGATGGCTTATGCCTGTAATCCCAGCACTTTGGGAGGCCGAGGTGGGCGGATCACCTCGTGTCGGGAGTTGGAGACCAGCCTGACCAACATAAAGAAACCCCTGTCTCTACTAAAAACACAAAATTAACTGGGCATGGTGGTGCATGCCTGTAGTCCCAGCTACTCGGGAGGGAGACAGGAGAATTGCTTGAACCTGGAAGGCGAAGGTTTCAGTGAGCCGAGATAGTGCCATTGCACTCCAGCCTGGGCACCAAGAGCAAAACTCCATGAAAGAAGAAAGAGAGAAAGAGAGAAAAGAAAGAGAGAGAGGAAGAGAGAAAGGAAGAGAGAAAGAAAGAGAGAAAGAGAGAAAGAAAGAAAGAAAGAAAGAAAGAAGAAAAAGAAAGAAAGAAAGAAGAAGAAGGAAGGAGGGAGGGAGGGAGGGGGAGGGAGGGAAGAAGGAAGGAAGGAAGGAAGGAAAGTAAAATATCTTTATAGAGGCTTTGAAAGATTTCTAAGTAACGTAATTATAAGCAATCTAATCTATGACTTTTAGAGTCTGATATTATTAATGATAGTAGACAAATGTGATTTTTTAAGTAAATATGATCAGCAAATTAGAGTAAAATTAGAAACATTATTTGTTCCTAATGCAATTTGCTTTAAGTGATTTCTGCCCGTGAGTAAGCAATGAAAGACAAAACAGATGGCTATGATTTTAGTGGCATCGGGAATTTCTAGCTTAAATGTAGAAAGAAGGATTTTACCTAACTGAAAAGGATAGAAATGATCATAGACACTTAGAATATGTTTGTATATATGGTAGAGTATATTTCTGAATTAAGTGACCTTTCATCTAATATGCCTACCACCACAACCCTTAACATATACTTAATATTTTACCATTTTTTGGCATTATTTACAGTTGTTTTCCCTCTAGAATTTGAGCTTCGTGAGAGGGAAGACTACAAAGAATTATCCGTCTCTTTATCTCTCAATCAGAAAAAAAAATGAATGAAGTGTTGATTCTGCAACACCTGCCAAGTAAATTTGAGGAATAACAAAAGCTATGTGTGTTCACTTATTACTGTGTTCTATACACTTACTTTTTTAATGAGGCTTAATATTTATTTCAACTTTCATAAACCACAGTTTAATTATCTATAAAAGAAAGATGTAGAAAGAGATAATACCAAAGGCCCTCCTCATAGCTTCTGGAACTGCTTTTGTGAGGAGAACAGCAAAATCCACCCCAAAGTAAAATGACTCCCTTTGATAAAACATTTTTAGTAATGTACAATGTTAAAGCACATTCATATTCATTGCCTCATTCAATCCCTACATCAAACCTTTGAGGTAGATTTTATTATTTGCTTTTAACTTGTGAATAATAGGGATTGAAAGATACTTAGCTTCTCCAAGGTCACCGATCAGATAAGTAGAAGATAATTAAATTGAATCCTGTTTTCTTAATTTTCTATCTTAATTTCTTTCTTTGCTTCTTTTCCAGTTTCAAATTATATTTATGTACAGTATTTTTCACTTTCTTACATTAGTCTATATTCTGTTTATCTCATGAACATACCATTTATTTCCTCAATCAACATGAAGTACCTTGTAAATAGGTACAATTTATCTTCTTTGTGTAGTTCTTTATGCATGTATATTTCCCAGTTTACCTCTTATACTGCTCTGCACATTTTAGGTATGTAATAGAGGCTTAGTGGATTAATGTCTGATAAAAATGCTATTCTTATATTGATCAGTTTTATGTGTTGAAACAATTTTACTTGGAACGTTTTCATGACATTAAGATCAAAACACATAAATATAGGAAGGAACAATTCCTTTGAAAAAATATCAGGTGGCTTACTAGGTCGTTAAATTAATTTTGATTCAGCTTTGGTATGATATGCATTTTTGAACTATTTGGGTTATTTTGCTTCCTTCCACTGACTGGAATTTGATAGGGCCTTTTAGTCTTCTCAGGGCTTTAATGATATTCATGGAAAAGCAGATTGCATTTTTTAAATCTAATGAGGTGTCAGCTTTCTTAGTGATCCATTTTCTCTTTTGTCCTTCACTATTTCCATTCTCTGCCTCTGAAACAATATAGACTAACTAAACCATACGGGACTATTATCAAGAAAGCATTTGGGGCTCTAAGCCACTTACTAAAATTCAGAAGCAAAACCCTATGTTAATTTAAATTATTAAATATTTTTCTCAATTTTTAATTTATATCCCGTAATTTACATCACAGCAATATTGCATATTTATAGCACCATTCATCAGATGATTGGTTCAGATGGTTTCAGCTTCTTCAACATTTTATCATTTTAGCTCTTCTCATGCTCCAGGGAAAAAAGTTTTGGGGACTAGACACTGCAAATAGGTAGATTCAGCCTCTGTCACCAACAGCAATTTGAGATTTTCCAAAAGTCTGTTTATAGGAAATATATCTTTTCTTTGCCTCATATTGTCTGAAATTCTTGTATTTTATACTAATTTCTTCAAATAAGCTTCCTTATTAAGATACAAATATATTGACTTGAAAGTAACACATTTATGTATTATACATATTAACCAAACGCAAACACCATGGGAAATGAATGTTGATCCATTACTAACATGATTTGTCTCCCAGCAAAGGACCTCAATAGATCACCGTTAGAAAGCAAAGAGGAGGATGGCCATGGAATCAGGAGTGCCATAGATTATAGGTAGGCTGTCTCTGCAGCAGCACACACAGGTGCAAACATCCACTAGAACCTCAACAGTTGAAAATTTACCAGTCTTGGCTTCAATTCTTTGTTAACAATTGCCAAGGCTCATGTCATGTAGAAATTTGTATTGATTGTAAAGAGTAAATTTTGTGAACACTGCATCTAAGTGAAATACCTGGCTGCTAAAGGGGTCACTTGGCTAATTAGCAAGTGTCTCCTACCATCAAAAATCCAGGTTTTTCCCAGTTATTTTATAATTTCGAGTTTCTATTAAAATTTATTCCAACGTTAGCTTGTGTGCTTCTTAATTTTGCAACAGTTGATATTTTAAGAGGTCAAATTTTATCATGTATTTCTAATTTTACTGATAACAGCAAGAGAATGTGGCTTTTAATAGCTCTAATTGTAACATTTTATGTTATCGGTTCTCTCCTTTTCTTTCTCTCTCTCTATACACACACACACACACACACACACATATATATGTGTGTGTGTGTGCATATATATACCCACACATATTTATAATTTAAGTTTATTAATATTGTTCAAATCCTAATTATCATTCCTTTTTTGTCTGCTAAACTTATTTTCAATTCTGTGAGAGAATTACTTATTTAACAGTTCCAAGTAAATGATATTTTTATCAAGTAAACTCCCTTTTTTCTCTCATATGTTTTCTATCTATCTATCTATCTATCTATCTATCTATCTATCTATCTGTTTCCCCTTATTAACCTTTAAGTACATAGACTTGGGTCTTTTCTCATCTCAAGAATAAATTATTCTATAACTTACTATTCTGTTACTCTTTGAATCTCCTCCATTTGATGGATTTTCTTCTTCTGTAGTTTCTACTTCTTGAGTGTTAAGTCATCTATAGCTATCTTCCTTTTGTTATAACCTATTGTTTCTGACTTTCACATGTCTGTAATTTTGCTGCATTGTTTTGACATATTTTCTATACGTGATTGTCCAGTCTATAAAGACAGCTCTGATGTATGCTTAGCTTCTTCAGTTCTTCCACTTTATTGTTTCTTGTAGCATCACGCTTTTGATTCTTAGAAGGTTTTATCTGAGCTACACTTACATCTGTTAAACATTCTTATTATTATGCTACATTTTTTCCAATTTTATCCTTGCTCTATTTTGTTCTGTTTTGTCAATTAGCTCTAGTGCTTTAGAATTGTCGTCACTTTGTTCTGACTGACTTTTCTCTGTCTGGTTAATGGAGAAACTTTAATGGCTATATTGTACCTTTATTAACCTTCCAAGACAGCCCAGATTCTTCAGTAGAGTTATTGAAGGGTACCATATTTGCTAGAAGACAGTGCAGTTGCTCTCCCAGCTGTCTAGGGTATAGAAATAGGCAGAGGTCTCCTGATACCTGGGTCTTCCAATATGCTCTTAGCATCAGAGAAAGGAGGACTCAGGCAACAGTGTAATTGTCTTCAACAATCTAACAGGGACATCAGACACATTTATGCAAAACCGACTCTCTCTTGAAGGCTCCCAGATAACTGAAGGTCATTTCTTTATAGTTATTTACTCCATCTCTCATGCCTTGGTACTCTAACTTGTACTGGTGGTAACACCAAACACAACAATGGAAAAACCTGACAAGTTCTCCCTGTGGGTTCCTTACAGAACCAAGACCCCATGAGTGTTATAGCTGATGGAAACTTTCATGTGCATGATAATGTTATATGTATGCTGCCATTAGCTGATTTCAAAAACTACTGTAAATACATTCCTTGATGTCTGGGTCACTTGAAAATGTGATATATTAGTGTTAAGAAAGTGAGTTCCAAGTCATTCTCTGTTAGACTTATAAATATTATCAGCCAGTCTAGAACAAAAGAGACTAATGTCTCATTATATGTATTGTTCTGTCTACAGAAAAAGCATCACCAGCAGAAGTCTAATTGACTAAACTGTATTTCTTATTATCAATAAATGATGTTGTATAGATTTCACATTTCTCATATTCTTACCATTATCTAAGGAATATATTTGCCACATCAGTTGACTTTCTCCTTGAGTTTAGAGAATTCTTAGGAAATGGCTTTTGTTCACATACTATAGAATCCAAAGATCATTAAAATGCGTTTCTACTGAGTTGAATAGCAGGGAAACCCTAAATGACATGAGCGCACACAGCAGCTATTGTATAAATAATGAAAAAATACTCAGTAGTATCAGAAGTACAACTTTGAGTGCATATGCAAATTAAGTTTGCTGAAAACCTAACAAAACAAATAGTACCATAAAGGACTTGCAACAACAGAAAAAATAGCTATGACTGAAATGTGACTATAACTAGTCATGACAGGGAGTGGAAAACCTTGAAGACAAAATTTAATACAGCCATTATCTTTTACACATTTGAGAAAAGTAACTTGTTTTAATTTATGAAAGAAAACAAATAGGCTACAGAATGTTAATCTCTGTGAAAGTAATAAAACAAATGTATAAAAATTATTTTAGAGCTT